>CM074434.1:36240318-36427818 GCA_037101425.1 Elopichthys bambusa | reverse complement strand
CGGTCAGATGGTTGTGGAAACACTGCTTTAGGAAAACCACTAACCTTATTAATGTGGTGCTGACCTGAGATGCTTGATCTACTCCTGCAGATCCAATACAAACTCGACTCAAACAACTAAAAAGGCTTAGAAATATCTTTAGAAGACTTGGCATACTATCTACATACTATTGCATACTATTAATTTGGTGTACATGGATACAGCTTTTGTTTACACAAAATTACAGCCAGGTATTTTGTGTCAGGATTAAAATTATTTGCTCAAGGTGGATGTCCAGGAGTAAGTTTAAAATGTTTTTAGTTGTGTCAGTTGTAAAGGTTTTGATTAGTAGCTGTTTTTACGAGTTGTTCGAACATTTGTTGACTGTTCGTAGACCATTGTAATAAAAGCGATTAGAGCTAATGTTTTGCAGTGCGTGTGCTTGTGTTTGCTCTCCTTTCAGGTTTTTGAAAGCTCTGAGTTTTGCATCTCTGGATAAGGAGGACTTGCTGAGTCCGATCAATCACTCTACCCTGCAGCGCTCCTCTTCCATGCGCTCTATGGTCTCTAGCGCCACCTTTGGCTGCAGTGAGGACTACATCGGCCTGGCGCTACCCCTGGACATCAACCAAATGTTTCAGGTATGTGGAGTATATAGAGCTTTATGCGAATTTGATTCAATTTTCATGAGTGTTGATTCATTTGAAGGTGCAGTATTTTAACTTTTTTGCTCCCACTATGGACATGACATAACTCTGATTGTGTGGTTTATTTAGGAGAAGGATGCTGTCACTTTCCTGAGTGGATCAGACTTTTGATGACAAAATGACTTAAAAATATCCCAGTAGACTTGCAGTAATGCAGTGAGCTTAGCTGTAGCGACTACTCTTCTTTATGGAAGCTTGTTTCCGCCAAGGAATTAAACAGTTTAGGAGATTATTGTGACTTTTTTTCTCCCAATTGCGAGTTTATATCTCACAATTCTGACTCCTTTTCTCGCAATTCTAACTTTTTTCTCCCAATTTTATTTTTTATTCAGTGGCAGAAACAGACTTCCATAGTTCTCTGCTTTTTTGTAGAAACCTTTTTTTTTTTTTAAATTATGAAAAACTACTTGATTTCCCTGTAAGGCTTTTAATTGTGTTGAGTGTAAATGTTTACTTTCATTTAAAATTTTATTTTATTTTTAGATTAAAGAAACTTCATATTTCCAGAAGAGAACAAGCCCTCCTGCTGGAGAAAAATCATCCAAATTTCTTTTTGGAGAATCTAATGGTATGACTGCTTGTAGCTTCACCCTTATTTTTCTGTATTTCTAGTATCGTTAATTATTAAATAGAAATACACTACCCTTCAAAGGTAAAAAATAGTGACATTGTGAAGTGTTTTCTTTTTGAATATATTTTAAAATGTAATTTATTCCTATGATCAAAGCTGAATTTTCAGCATCATTACTCCAGTCTTCAGTGTCACATGATCCTTCAGAAATCATTCTAATATGCTGATTTGCTTCTCAAGAAACATTTCTGACTATTATCAATGTTGAAAACAGTTGTGCTGCTTCATATTTTTTCAGGATTCTTTGAACAGACTAAAAAACACTTTTTGTAACATTATAATGTCTTTACTGTCACTTTTGATCAATTTAATGTGTCCTTGCTCTATAAAAGTATTAATTTATTTATCTGACACCCAAATGGTAGTGTATATAATAAATATGAAACACTACATCTTAGTATGAATCTCTGTTTTTCCTGTTCTTCTGTGTTTGAAGGTTTCTTAGATTCATGTCGTGGTCCTCTGAAGACTCAGGTGAGCATAACGGAGCTGTTAAACAGCAGCCGGTCGGAGCAGCACCACCTGCTTGGCGCTGATGAGACAACAGGCTTACAGGAGCACACGGAGCAGAACTGCCTCTACTGCAGCGCTCTCACGACCCTCGGCTCTCACACACACAGCCACCTGAACAACACACACACCCGCACAGGTGAGCAAACACACATAGTGCCAGAGTCACAAATTCAAACATTTTAATCTTCATAAATCATCTTCCTCATGGAATTTTTTTTTTATTATTATTTTTTTATAATGTGTATGATACTACTGCTTTTTAGTGTTATTAGAGGTGGTGTAGGTTAGTGGATACAGATCTGGGATTTGGTAACTGGAAAGGTTGTAGGTTCAAACCCCCATGTCAGTCTTACAGTCTCCAGATTTGGGTGAAAATGAGTAATTTAGTCTTATGTTCCAGCAGATCTGTCTGATGGTTTCTCTCAGTGGCACAGCCAGCCTTCCCATAATCATTTGGAGGTGGTCGCCCAGTCCAAGTTCTCAGGAATCTCGGGCTGCAGTGATGCGGCCGTCAGTCAAGGATCGTCCAGCAGCACTCCCAGTGCAGAGATCATACTGGGTGAGATCAGATCCCATCAATGCACAAGACTAGTTCTGTTTGACCTCTGAGATTCCGAAACCACATACTAAGATACAACTTACACTTTTCACAACCATTTTTCTGGAGTTTTTCAGTTGCTGGAAATATGTGGATGTTTTACTGGGATATCAGTGAACATCAAGGTACACAGTGATATGCAATATTGAATGTTTTTGTTAGCATCAAATTAATAATGACATTTATCCTGACAAATTTCTTTTGAAATCTTGTCTAAGTAAAGAGTGAACTTGTTTTTTTTAGATTCTACTCTTTTTTTTTTCAATTACATTTTGTTATATTATTTAAAGGAACGACATAAAATACAGAACAGTTACAGCTTTCCGATACCAACATATATAATAATTAAGTTAAAATAATAATAATAATAATAGTACAGTACGGCATGGCACTAGCCGTGCCAAGGTCATGGGTTTGATTTCCAGGGTAAGCAGAATGTAAATGTGTAGGGCAAATAATGAACCGTTAAAAAAAGAACTTGATATTATTGGCTTCCAGTATCAAAATAATGTAAGAAAATATTGAAATTGTCCAACACAGATATGGTCACAGATATATTGTGCATTAACACATAATGTCTATATGTAAAAATGAGAAGAAGTTTGTGTTATGGGGTTTAGGAGATAGAAAATATCATTAGTTCAGTATAAAAAAAAAATGGAAAGTCGATGATAGAAAACCGTGTGTGTGGTTCATTTAGACCCAATGTTATGGAGACAAAATATCCCCACATAGATGGCATTATCCAAAATCCTTGTCCTTGTGGGGACAGGTATTGGTCCCCATAAGGAAAAAAGCTTAAATCATACTAAGTGATGTTTTTTGGAAATTTTAAAAATACAGAAAGTTTTCTGTGTTGTGTAGGGTTAGGGTTAGGGTTATGGAATATTATATACAGTGTGTACAGTATAAAAAAAATCATTATGTCTATGGAAAGTCCCCATAAAACATAGAACCCAACGTGTGTATATGTGTAGGTGGGAAGGCGATATCTGAGGACGGTCCAGCCTGCAGAGTTCTCCTGAGGAAAGAGGTTCTGCGACTCGTCATCAACCTCAGCTCTTCAGTCGGTACCAAAGGACACGAAACCGGATTACTCACGTAAGATCAACCAAGAAATACTGTGCAAGCGTGAGTGTGTGTTCTGATTTCATTCCTGTGTAATGGTCTGCTGCCCTCTGCAGGATAAAGGAGAAGTTTCCATACGCTTTCGATGACATCTGCCTGTACTCTGAGGTTTCTTTCCTGCTGGCCAACTGCATGTTCCGTCTGGCCTCACGCCGTTTCATCCAAGAGCTCTTCCAGGATGTGCAGTTCATTCCGGTACGACATCACTTTGAAACGTCTCTATAATAAATCTCCACCAAAATAATTTTACAGCACCTGAACTAAAGGTATCTGAGTTCATAGTGCTAAGAAAGGTTTGTAGCTTCTACATTTGATTACAGACTCACAGCCATACTTGGCTAAAATGATTAAAAATTAAAATATTAATATATAATATAAATCAAAAATTAATTTTTCTTCATTGTATGACTGTCATTAAAATCACAAATTAGCACACACGCACATATATTTGTGTCTATATTTAATTTTATTTCGCTTTTATTCAGCACAGAAACATTAAATTAATCAAAAGTGGATCTCTGTTTTATCGCTATTTAGTTTTAAATAGTTAGCTGAAAGCCAGTCTTTAAACAGCTGGACAAAAAAGCTGGAGAAAAAGAGCCAGGGGGTTCGGAAGACAGGTAAAGCTGGGTTTCATCAGCGTAGCAGTGAAAGTGAATACCATATTTCCTGAAAATTTGATCAAGAGGGAGTAAGTAGATAATGAATAGAAGCGGGCCCAACACAGAACTCTGAGGAACACCGGTAGTAACTGTAGATGATCTCGATCGAAAATGTTTAAGTTGGATGAACTGAGGGCGACCAGAGATATGATATAAACAAAGGACAGGGATGTGCCAGTGAATATCAAAAGTCAAAAGAAAATCAGAAATGCAGCTATCCAGAATAACACCCAGACTCTTAACCTGCAGGGAAGGACAAATTGCGAGTTGATCAATATCCACAGAAAAACAGTCAGATTTGGTCAGAGTAGATCTTGTGCCTACAAGTAGGATCTCGGTTTGATCGCTATTTAGTTTTAAAAAGTTAGCTGAAAGTCAGTCTTTAATTTCAGCTGGACAAAAAAGGTGGAGGAAAAGAACCAGGGGGTTTGGAAGACAGGTAGAGCTGGGTGTCATCAGTGTAGCAGTGATAGTGAATACCATATTTCCTGAAAATGTGATCAAGAGGCAGTAAGTAGATAATGAATAGAAGTGGGCCCAAAACGGAACCCTGAGGAACACCGGTAGTAACTGTAGATGATCTCGATCGAAAATGTGTAAGTTGAACTGAGTGTGACCAGAGAGATATGATATAAACCAGGACAGAGATGTGCCAGTGAATATCAAAAGTCAAAAGAAAATAAAAAATGCAGCCTTGATGAGCATAAGAGACTTTTTTTCAAAAATATTAAAACATCTTACCAACCACAAACCAAAATATAAATATTTATTTGTGAATTTTAAATAAAATGTTATGTTAAACATGTGATATCAGTCCACCACTAGGGTTTAATAGTGTGTCTGTGATGTTGACTGTGTTTCTGTCTCCAGCTGTATGATGAAGCTGAAGCTGTGTTGACTAAACCATCGCAACCTGTTCCGATGGAGACTGCAGAGTCTTGATAACTCCGTCAGCTTCCTGAACACCTCATCGCCGTTATCCCCCATCCCTCCATCACCATACCTCCCATACGGCACAGAGACACACAGTTAATTGAAAATGGAGGAGGGGGAAAGCAGGCTGCGGATGGAGGAAGCGATTACAGAAATACTGAAACGAGCCCCTGGACTTCAGACAGTGTTTTTGAAAGAGGAGCAGTTTACCAAATAACGTCTTCAGACTGTGAAACAGGTGAACCGGAACACATCCTTGTTCACAAAAAAACATCAAAAAGACTCTATTTTAAAAAAAGAAAAAAAAAGCTGTTGACACTTTAAGAGCGCTGGATGCACAGATGAGACTGTTCTCTGCACTGGTGTGTGTACATATTCCCCCCCCATGCCAGTGTTTCAAAATATCATGTAAACACTACAAAGAATTCTGTGACTGCTTTGGATTCAGTGCAAATGCTTTGACTAGGAATTTAAGACTTCCAGAAGTGAGAGAATGGGTGAAACGTTGATTACATTTGTACTATTTATTAATTTCTTTTCTTTTGTATGTGTGTTTGGATTTTTTTATTACCTCCAGACAATCAGAATTCAGTGTTTTGGGGAAAAAAAACGTAGCGTGGGACATTCGAAACCTTAGTGTCACGCATCTTTTGTTGGATATCTGTCGTCCGCAAGTCTCAGAAATACTCTTGCAGGAAATTATCAAGAAAAAAAAAAAAAAAAACGGCGCAGACAAAGACCGTGTGAGCACTGATGCACACGCATACTCAATTACAGAGGGAGTTTGACTGATAAAAGTGTGGATGCTTTCACCACCTCCAGGGTGAATCTCATGAAAGCTGTCAAGGTTCAGTGCTGTAGCCTGATCTGATGGTGATTGGTGATACGGTGGCGGTTAGTTTGACTATGACCTACAGGAAATGAATCCGGATAAACATAATCATGCATGGTATAGTTTAATTGCCATACATTTAATAACAGTGATCATCAAGTACCTTTGAAGGAATATTCTGAGTTCAGTACAAGATTTGTGCGATGCACCAGGTCTTTGGCATAATGTTGATTACAACAGTAAATCATTTTGACTGTGTAAACAGTTCAGCTACATTGACTTCCATTAGAAGTGTGTTTTTGTACAAACTGGTGAATCTCTTGTCATGCCTGTATTATATTTCACACTTTTGCATTTAAAAAAAATTAAGGCCATTTTAGGACCACTAATGTTTTTTTGTTAGACAATTAAGCACATTTCCTTTACAAATTCTGATTGTGATGTGAAAAAAATAAAATAGTAAAATATTTATGCACATTATTGTAGTATTTGTTGTACTGCCTTGATGCTGATTTAATTCAATTTAAAAAAAAATATTTTTTATATTATATATATCTTAAATCACTTAAGAATAATGGAAATTTCAATGTGTTTAATTGTCATGACAGTAATGTCACAATGCAAATTAAGTCCTAAAACGGGTTTAATTTACTTTATGTAAACATATGTACTTTTTTGTTTGCTTGTTTTTGCATTCTGAAATTTTCATGACAATTAAGCACATTTCCCTTCCAAATTCACAACTGTAATGTGACGACAACTTAATTGGTAAAAATATTTATACATATCATAGTAGTGTTTTTGTACTGCCTTGATGCTGATTTAATTTAAAATATATCTGTATTACAGGAATAAGAGTAATTGTATTTTTAATGGGATTTAAATCTTTCTGGAAGCTAAATGTGCTTAATTGTCATGACAATAATGTCGCAATACAAAATAATAGTCCTTAAAACAGTCTTGATTTTCTTTATGTAAAATATACATTTATTTTTTCGTTCGTTTTTTTTAAAAGCACATTTCCCTTCCAAATTTTCAGGACTGTAATGTGACAAAATATTTGTAAAATACATATTAGTAGTATTTGTTGTAATGCCTTGGTGCTGATTTAATTTAAAAAAAAAAAATAAAAAAAATGTTAAAAATGTGTAAAATATATATAATATTACAGTACTGGGAATTTCATTGGGATTTTTCTGGAAGCAAAAAGTGCTTAATTGTCATATCAATGTCAATGCAAAGTAATAGTCCTAAAAACAGATAAATACTATACTTTTTATTTTATTTGTTTGTTATTCAAACTGATGGACTAGTCAAAATGATTTTCTGGTGTAATCGACAACATGCCACCAATGCGATACATGAAAGTGTCGAACCAGGAATATTCCTTTAAGCTGCCAAAGCACTTTAGGAAGAGTATAAGTATTAGCTTGATGTGTTGTCTATATACTGGTAGTGTTTCCCTTCATATTGCACCTTTTAAATGCCTTGAATCCCAGTGTGTTACCTTTGAACGTGCACCTGATTTATCACTTCAACTCTGAGCAAGCCAAACCTGCACTGAACTGTTTGACACATTAAAACACTGGCACTGACAGAGCTATTCAAATGTTCGACCAATTTTGTAGTAGTCTTGTAGTAAGCCGCAGTTTTCACATTTGTCTTTTTTATTGATGTTCTCGACGTGTTCCTGATGTTCACACAAAGCACTGAATGGATCCATCTTTCCTGTTCTCCCAAAATTATGTTTAGATTGCATGTTGAATTGAGACAAATCCAGTTGCTTATTTATTAACTGCAAGACCTTTTGTTAATATGCGTGTACCGTCACATCCACGTCCTGTCTCGGCGCTGCTGCTACTGCCTGCGGTTTGATTGGCTGAAGAGAGTGTGCCATGGCTTTGGCATTTGCCTGTGCTTTGTACCATAGTGGCGTGAGACAAAAAAGTGATGAAAAAAATATATATTTATATTTTTCCTAAAAGATGACATTGCAAGAGACTGTGTAATTTAAAGGAGTTGTTTTTGTTTTTGCCTGAATTGTGGTTTCCCTTGTAAAGTGTGTACAGTGTGTTTTGGGCACTTTCAGCTCTGGAAAAATCTTAGTCTTATCAAAGGGATGTATAATTAAAGAGGAAAACTCATGGAGTGCGTCTGTGTCGTTTGAGCGCATGTTGAGTATGTGGAGGCATTTTACTTATTATGTAGTTCTTTAGCTGTATATTAGTACTAGATTATGCCAATATCATACTGTAGAATCATTTATTTCAAATGTAAAGCCAAGATGCTTGACAGAATGTACAGTATAGTCAAATGCACATTGCCCTGAAGCAGTATATTTTTTACCAGAAATAATTTGCTAACATTAGTTCATGCATGATGAACAATGCATTTGAACAGCATTATTATATGCATTAAACAACACTTATTAATCCTGGTTAATTTCTACACACTACTGTGTAAAAGTTTGGGGTCAGAGAGGCTTTTATTCAGCAAGGATGCATTCAATTAATCAAAACTGACAGTAAAAGACATTTATGTTACAAAAGATTTCTGCTTGAGATACTGTTCTTTCTATTCATCATAGAACCCTAAAATATTCCACAAAAATATTAAGCACCACAACTGTTTTCAACATTGATAATAAGAAATCAGAATATTAGCATGTCTAACAGGTAGGAAATATACAGAAATTTAAGTTATCAAACAGTTTGCACTGCATAAATTGTAAATGAAATATAGTTTAAAAAATATCATTCTTTATCAGCCAAGAGGTCGTGCCGTGACAAATCGATCTTCTACTGGTTGCGCGAATTCGCAGGACAGCACTAGTAATAATATTTCGCAATATTGCTGTTTTACTCTATTTTCAGGTCTAATAAATGTAGCCATGATGAGCATAAATAGACATTAATTGTTAGTTCATGAAACATAATGCATTAAATAATGTTCACCTAATTCTAAAGTGTTACCCATAACACCCATTCTCTCAAGAGAGATCACTTTACGCTTTTTGACCAGAAAGTTCTACCAAAACATGCAAAACCTTACAAAATCTCAACGGTCAAATATTGCCAAATCATATTTCACAACACTTCTTGTTAGCAAAGGCTGTTTTACAGAAGGAAGAGGGGCCCTGATGTTATGATCTTACTGAACATTTTTGTGATAACCACTGCTGGCTTGCTTCCTTTGTGTATAAAATATCACATAACTGAGTTTTCATGACTTATGTGGCAACAGAAGTGACATAATCACTTGAAAAGCCTGAGAACTCAGACTCTTGTCTTGTGTCTTTTGCCTCAGGGGTATCCAGCACCTCTGAAGACACGTCTTGCTGCACAAAGGACGTGTAAGTCAAGTTTGTGAGACCTGTGGCTGCACATATGTCTGCGGTGAGATGGCAGGATGGTGTTAGGAAAGAGGGCAGCGTGACTTTAGGGCTAATGAATGAACAACTCGGATCCTCTGCGCTCGCCAACCATGTTTTCTCTGCCGCGGTGGGTGGCATGTCTAAAATCTCGACGTCACACCATGTGCAGTCCTCTATCCTCAGAGAATGGATCTTTTCACTCGCCTTGAAAAGAACAGAAAACTGTCAAAGTCAAAAAATAAATACTGGGTAAAAAATTTGGGTAAAACTTGCAATGAACAGCAGTCTACTTCTAAAGCATTTTTTAGTCTTAATGTTAAGTTTTACATTTACTAATGTTTTTAAAATAAAAAGTTGTATTTGTTATCATTAGTTAATGCACTGTGTGAACTAACATGAACAATTGTACACTTTTAAAGTCCCCATGAAATCAAAATGGAAGTTTTTTGGCTTTTAGTATGAATATGTTAGTCTTCCTGTTATCTGTTCGGTCTGTTATATAAGTCTGACGTCACGCGGCAGCGCTTCCGGGTCCAAACGCTCTATCTCATACCACAAGAAAACAACAAACGGTGCTAATATACACACACAATGTGGTGTAATACTACCAAAGAATTATAATCATAACCTTTATCTCCATACCAAAATCCCAGATGGCCAGACAGTGGTTCATCTTTTATAAATTGTTAAAATAATAATGTCTGTGACGCTGTGAGCACGGAGACTGTAAGTATTTAAAATGTTAAACTTTTTAAAATGTTTAATATGAATAAACAGCACTCATAAACGGCCGTTGACATGCCATTCTCAAGTGAAATGACTCGAGGCTTGGACCCAAAAACGGCGTTGCTTACGTCACGACTTAACAAGCGGATAAGCTTCATTTACACAAAAACAGCATTTTGGGGGCTTGAAAACACAAACTTTTGAAATCAAAGTGCGAGTTTTTGAAAACAATACTGTTATCATATCCGTGTAAACTACAAAAATACAAATCTCTGAAAATGGTGACGTCATGCGTGTAAGTATTATGTATTCAGTCTATAGTTGACCGCCAACTACTGGCCTGGTAGCAGAATGCAGCATTTTTAATTGTTTTCTTGTTGTCTGTATATGGAAAATGCAAAGGAAAATGTTTTTTTTTTTTGCATTCAAAAGTACATTGTTGTTGTGTAAACATACCCCGAGAAACCCTTTTTCAAAAGTTTGCGTTTTCAGGCCCCCAGAACTCCATTGTGGTGTAAAAAAACAAAAAAAAAATTCTATTTAAAGTTGAAAGTGTAAACGGCTCCTTAGTGTGAACGCCATTTTAAAAAGCTAAAGAACCTTTTTCCACTATAAAAACTCTTTTGTGTAATGGAAAAATTCCATGAATGTTAAAGGTTCTTCATGGAATCATCAATGCCAATAAAGCAAGATTATTAAATGCTGTAAAAAATATATTGCTCTCTGTTAGTTCATGTTAGTTAATACATTAATGTTAACAAATGAGACCTTATTGTAAAGTGTTACCAAAATTAACATTAACAACATTTTTTTGTATTGAATGATCAATTTTTTCTCTTAATTGGTCCACCATCTTGGATGATTTTCACACTTTTGTGAGTAAAAGGGCTCAACTAGAACATCACTTTGATCTGTTATGTAACCTGGTTATAAAAACAGCTTAACTAGCCTAAGATGGTTTGCTTGGTTTAAGCTGATTTTCAAGCCTGTTATCTGCTGGTTTAGGTCACATGCTAAAAAAAAAACAAACAAGCATGGCCAGGCTAAGATACCATAAAAGACCATCAAACCAACTTAGGCTGGTTTATGCTGTCAAAATTAATAGAGGCACTGCAGTTACAGTATTGTACAGCATCAATGTAATTAATTACTTCATAAAGATCTTCATCCAGGTCCAGTGCTTTTATGTGCAGAAAGCCGAACATTTCTTTTGGAAATCCTCTTTGCCTGGAAACGGTTAGAAAGAAGATCTCATCAGAATGTCACAGATACAAACTGCAGTCCATCATCTCACAGGTAATTTATAAGACTTACATGCTTCTGTACGACCACAGACAAACGCAACAACCAACCAAAACCAGGAGAGGAATCGAAATCTTGGCCATCAGCAAGTAATCTGTGGAGAGAATTGTTACCTCCTATTATAGTTCAACATTATAATGGCCTGTCCACACAAAATATAGTTAATATTCAATGTGAATATACATTTTGTAAAGAAATAATGTGTTTCTATGGAGCTATTTACACTTCAAAAGTTAGTAATTTTGTAACTTTGCTTTTAACATTTGTCAAATATTAAATTAATATTGAGTCAGATTAGGTGTTTAGTTTTATTTTTAGCATTAGAAAGACTTGATCAGCATCCTGTGCTTTTCTGTCTTCTCTATTATAAGCAGAAGGCAGATTTTGTTTCAAAAAGATTTTACAAAAGAAAAATAATAAATGCTGTTCTTTTGAACTTTCTATTCATCGAAGAATCCTAAAAGAAATGTTCTCACAAAAATATGAAGCAGCACAACTGTTTTCAACAGTGATAATAATAAGAAATGTTTCTTGAGCAGCAAATCAGCATATTAGAATGATTTCTGAAGAATCATGTGACACTGAAGACTGGAGTAATGATGCTGAAAATTCAGCTTTAAATCACAGGAATAAATTACATTTAAAAAAAAAAAAATTAAAATAGAAATCAGTTGTTTTAAATTGTAATAATATTTCACAATATTACTGTTTCGGTATTTTGTATTAAATAAATGCAGCCTTGGTGAGCAGAAACAACTTCCTTCAAAAAACTGTCCAAACTTCTGAACAGTAGTGTACTTTTTTTTTTTTTTTTTTTACATTTTAAGTTATAAATTAAAATTAGTATACTTATAAATCAACATCAACCTAAATTAATAAATGCTGTAAAAATATTACAGCAGCAAGGTATATTAATACCTTCTTTTATGTTCCACCGAAGAAAGTAAGCATTTCTGTTAGTGTGAATGTGATCTTATAGCGTTTCAGTCAGTATCTGGACTCACAGTTCTTTCTGGTTCTGAAGGTGGCGGTGGCCTCTGGTCCACAGCCTGCAATCGTACATGCTGCCAGGTGAAATGTGTACAGCTGGTCCTCCTCGAGACCGCTGAATGTGAAAGACTTGCTGTGAGGATTGTCCACATACTGTATGAAGGAACCTGCCAGAACAAACAGAAAGGATGTATGTGATATACTACAGTAGCGAGGGGAGTGTAACAAACAGGTTAGTAATATAATGCAAGATTAAAATGTAATTTGTTTTGCTATTCAATAAAAAATAAATAAAAAATATCTGTTTAACCCTATAAAGCATAAATTTCAGTTCTCTAAATTATAAAGATTATTTTTTTGTCAGGTTTTACAGGGTGAAGGAGCTACAGAAACTTTATTGGATATTTTCATTCTGATTTAAGGGCAACGTAACACTTACTGAGATCGGAGCTGTCCTCTGAATCTGCTTCTACCTTAATTACATATCCTGTGATGAATCCAGCGTGACTCGGATCCTCCTCATTGAAACTCCATTTCAGGTTTACAGATGACCAAGTTATGTTTGGGTTAGAGTCCAGTGCAGGGTACTGCGTGGGCTCTTCAGAACACAAAAATACTATTTATGTGTTATATTGCACAATGGAGATGTGAAAATAGTTGATTTCCAAATTTCTCAAATTGAAGATGTCATTTTGATGCAATTTAGCACCTACTGTACAGTATAAGCACCTGTTTTTGCTCTACATTAATGTCCTATATATTGCAGGTAAAGTGTGTGTGTGCACTTTTACCCTGTTCTTTTAAGTATCCGAACTGTTTCTCATGAGGTCGGTGTCCCTCAGCGTTACAGTTGTAGACTGTAAATGTGTATTGAACTCCTGCTTTAAAATCCCCTGTAAAAAAAAATAAGCAATAACAATAATTAAACATTTCTAAAGATAAAATAAACAACAAAAACTGTATTCACCCGCTCAACAACTGTTTGTTTGTTTGTTTTTGAAGAACCAGGATATACGGGATAGCCTAATTTCAAAAGTGTGATTTCTAGAGCTGGCACAGTGTCACAGTCACCGTCTCGTCCCGTTTGTTTTGACTGTCACGTGCTTCTTTGTTTTCAGGTCCCGCCACTCATCATTCACTGTGGACACTAATCACCCTCACAGCTGTAGGTTAACTACATTGTGTATTTAAGTTCCTTTCTGCCTTCAGTTCATTGTCTGGTATTGTTTGAGGTTACTTGTGTTTGCTGTCGTCTGTGCTTCTGTTCCTTGAGATTAAACTATGTTGTGTTCCTTATATCTACTTTCCTCGTCTTCCTTGGAGTGAACCGTAACAGAATACCAGACCGATACAGAAATGGATTAAGCCGACATGTTCCACTATTTTTGTCTATTCACTAAGAACTTTATCCATGTTGCACTTTCTTGCCCCTACAACGACGAGACCCTGAAGTCATTGTTCTGGATCGGGGCCAACTACCATCATCCCATGGACCTCCCAGACACCTCCGGACTCAACTGGATGGAAGCCATCATCAGGTGTCTGGAGAGTGTCCATCCCCGATCCAGAGCACAGACAGACCCAGAGCCCGTATCTCCTCCACGGACCGCGGAGTACTCGTGCGAGCCCCCTGCAGACGGAGAGTTTCCACTGGCAACGACAGGTCAGCCAGATCCCGAAACCACAAGGACAGAGGTGATCTGCACCCCGGAATTGGAACTCCAACTGACGGGGAATCCCTGTGATGTCAGCAGCGCCCAGACAAGAGGATCCTGTGGCTTCGCCTCCCGCCGTCGACCTCTTCGCTCCATCTTGGCCTGTTGACCTGCCGGCTCCGTCCAGGCTCCTCCCACCTACGGTTCCACTGGAAACCCTCCAAATGACGGCTCCTCCGGTCTCCCTCGTCCGGCCGGCTCCCCCTTGGTCAGTCGTCCCTTCTCTTCCACCACGGACTTACCACGTCTGTTACACTCCGTTCCCCTCCACCCCTTCGGCTACAGGTGGTTCCTTCCTCCCCTCGGGGTTGCCTCTGTCCTCCGTAGCACCGGCATCACCACAGCCTTCGGGATCTCCTGTTCCACCTTCGCCAGTCGTCACCAGGACGTCGCTGTGGTCGTCGTCCTTCCTTCACCTCTCCGTCACCGTCACTGCGTCCACCTCCAGAACCCCCTCCGGCCCTCCTTTAGATGTCCGTAAAGGGAAATGTCCACCGGAGACATCTTTATCTCTGGTGGAATTCGCCGGATGGGGGGTTTGTTTTGACTGTCACATGCTTCTTTGTTTTCAGGTCCCGCCACTCATCATTCACTGTGGACACTAATCACCCTCACAGCTGTAGGTTAACTACATTGTGTATTTAAGTTCCTTTCTGCCTTCAGTTCATTGTCTGGTATTGTTTGAGGTTACTTGTGTTTGCTGTCGTCTGTGCTTCTGTTCCTTGAGATTAAACTATGTTGTGTTCCTTATATCTACTTTCCTCGTCTTCCTTGGAATGAACCGTAACACACAGTCATGTAAATGAATCAAATCCTAAAAATCCATGGGCATTTTTATATCTACACTGTAAAAAATATAGTAGCAACATTTTGGTTTTACAGATTGAACTTAACAACAATATACTGTATATGTATTCCATTAACTGATATAATGTTAATATACAGTATCTATATATGATACATACTTTGATTGGTACATAAACCTGCACCATTTCAGCCATAAATTAATTATAAATGGTTCATTACCCATCTATCATGTTGTTTATGCTGAAATATAATTAGATATTGATTTGTTTTTTAATAATTTGAATTAGCTTTTATGTTTATTTTCAGTTTTCATTACACTTTAGTTTTAGTGCTTTTGTAAAACATTTTTTTTATTAGTTCTTTTTAATATTTCAATTTTATCTTTGTTTTTATTTCAGTATTAATCATTTTTGTGCTTCAACTTAAACTTGGCAAGGCCAATAATGTTAATATACCAACCTACTGAAGTGCTAAAATCTGTTTCGCACCTTTATAATATACTGACAACCACCAAAAAACACAATCAAAGCACATTAATTATAATCATTCGTAAATTGTTTTTAACCGTATATACAGTAGTAAGTGAACTTATTGTCAACTCTAACATTTTTACAGCGCTGACATAATTTTTGGCTAGAAATTGTGTGTAAAACATTTAAAAAATGCAAAAGCATAATTATAAAAAAGCATAAAATGCTGCCTAGGCTCGCTATGTTTTAGAACAGAATATCTAGATCTTCATATCTAGAAACACATTAACGGTACTATTTTATTTTGATGTTACTTGTATGTACAGCTTTATACCTGTGTTCAGGTTTAAGGAGGTCTGATTAGCTGGGACTTTTCTCCACTGCAAGTTGCAGGGGGGTGCGCTACCTAGCATGCACCACTCTACGATGTAATCACATGTAGCGGCAGAGTCCCTCGTCCAGGTGAGCTGAAATCCCTTTGCTTTCCCTATAATCCTCTTCTTCTTCAGTATGTCTGCAGCAGTAACAGCAGTCAGTTATCTCATGTTAAACAGAAGCGCCTTTAACATTGAGCATTAAGCTTGTCACCTGTGTATGCTGAAGGAATAGTGATGTGGGATGGTATAGATAGGCCAAACTGAGTGACGGCCCTCACGGTGATGTCACACATATGGATATCTAGGGGTAGTTCCACTTTCGTCTGCGTGACATTCATGCACATGTTCCACTGTGGATTTCTGTTGCTCACACACACTTCATAGGCTTCAATATATGACTCTGAGTCACTGCTGACCTGAGGAAGAGTGTTGACACAGATTACTTGTACGAATATTTTTTTTTACAGCAAAAAATTAAATAAAATCTGATATATTTTTAAATACATTTCAAAATACACAAAAAACGGCCAAAAATATATTGCTAATATAGCTGCAATGCACTTCAGCCAATAACAATAACTGTTCCAAACATGATATAAAGTACCATGCATGGTGAAAATTCTGAATAAAATGTTGAATATGTAAACTTACAGTTTTCCACACAAGTGTGACGGTGCGATTGGGATAGTCCCTGATTTGTCTCCACAAATCTACGGTCACTAGAGGCTCTGCAGAACAAAATAACATAAATTGTTGCATTTTCTCGCTGTGCAGAATTCACTGCCACGGTCCTAAGGTGTTGTGGGTGGTTGCTACGGAATTGCTATTCGGATGCTAAGGTGTTCTTAGTGTTTTTAGTGTGTTGCTGTGCATTTTAAGGCATTCTGGGTAGTTGCTAGGTGCTTACTTACTTTCCCAAATCAAAAGCACCTCTTTGATTTTCTGATGTTATTGTGAGGGATCATTGATGTCTGTACCACAAACAGTGTGGGATGAATTATGTGCCAAATTTCTAAGTATTACATTTTTGAAAAATGTCTAACCTTCGGTGTGAGCAATAGAAATAGTCAAGCATATACAGTATTACTTAGATCAAGGTTTTTCAAATCAAACTTTCTGATAACAAACCCCCAAATATGATGATTCTCTTGCAAAGGACCCCCTTTCTACAACATGTTTATTTATTTATTTTTTTAAATGTGTATATATGTATATCGGGCATAACATTATGACCACCTTCCTAATATTGTGTTGGTCTCCCTTTGCTGCCAAATCAGCCCTGATCCGTCAAGGCATGGACTCCACTAGACCCCTGAAGGTTTGCTGTAGTATCTGGCACCAAGATGTTAGAAGCAGACCCTTTAAGTCCGAGTTGGGGCCTCCATGGATCGGACTTGTTTGTTTAGCACATCCCACAGATGCCCGACTGGATTGAGATCTGGGGAATTTGGAGGACAAGTCAACATCTCAAACTCGTTGTTGTGCTCCTCAAACCATTCCTGAACCATTTTTGCTTTGTGGCAGGGCGCATTATCCTGCTGAAAGAGGCCACAGCCACCAGGGAATACTGTTTCCATGAAGGGTGTACATGGTCTGCAACAATGCCATGTATGTAGGTGGTACGTGTCAAAATAACATCCACATGGATGGCAGGACCCAAGATTTCCCAGCAGAACATTGAGCTTGCCTTCTTCCCATAGAGCATCCTGGTGCCATGTGTTCCCCAGGTAAGCGACACATGCACCCGGCCATCCACGTGATGTAAAAGAAAACGTGATTCATCAGACCAGGCCACCTTCTTCCATTGCTCTGTGGTCCAGTTCTGATGCTCACGTGTCCACTGTTGGTGTACAGGGGTCAGCGGCTGGTGACTGGTCTGCGGCTATGCAGCCCCATACGCAACAAACTGCGATGCACCGTGTATTCTGACACCTTTCTATCAGAACCAGCATTAACTTCTTGAGCAATTTGAGCTACAGTAGCTTGTCTGTTGGATCGGACCACACGGGCAAGCCTTTGCTCCCCACTTGCATGAGTGAGCCTTGGCCGCCCATTGGTTCACCACTGTTTCTTCCTTGGACCACTTTTGATAGATATTGACCACTGCAGACCGGGAACACCCCACATATATATATATATATATATATGAAATTTTCTGTGGACCATAGTGTGAAAACCCCTTAGTTCTCTATCTGTTATTGGTGATGATTTTTCCATGACCTTACCTGTGATGAATAGCCTTTGTGGTGTCCATCGGCCCCAGTCATTTCCCTGTACTGCACAGCGCCCCCTAGTGGAGTATTGCGTGCTGGGCTTCAGGTGCTGTAATCTAAATGTGTAATGCTGCATTGAGTCAGATCCATCCTTATCTAATTCCTGTAAGACAACAACAACACACACGTTCTCAAACACAGGACATGCCTCAGCATTTCTGTTGAGTTTATTTAGTTTATCTGATATGGCGAGTGTTTTCATGAGAGATTAATAGAGGTTGTGAAACTAACTTTTGTCGTATATCAAGGGCAACAACATTATTTGGAAACACGAAACAAAAACATGTTGTGCAACAGGAAAAAAAAAACACTTTAAAGTGGTAGTTCACCCAAAAATGTTTCACAATTCATAGATTTCTTTTTGAATGTATCAGAGTTTTGGGTGAATAGAAAGAACTCTCTCAGATTTCATTAAAAATATCTTTATTTGTGTTCTTAAGATGAACAAAAGTTTTTGGAATGACATGAGGGTGAGTAAATGATGACAGAATTTTCATTTTACGGTCAAATATCACTTTAATGTGATGCATTACCTGTATTGTCCCTCCTGGTTCAAGTTCAATCTGGCAAACCAAAAGAAGTCCTTTGAAACTCCCTTTCAGCTGTAAGACCACCACTGAATCCAACACACCTGCAGTCACGTCAAGACGCTCAGGGACTGGAAAAACTAATGCAAGATTGAATAGTTAAGAAATTAAAGAGTTCTTCCAAAATGTTATCATTATTCCCTCACAACCCTAGTGAAAAATAAATATACTAAAATGTATTTGAAATACTTTTATTTTATGCTAAGTGTACTACAATTGCATTTACATTTGTATGTACTTAATATAAATACCCTGCAATTGTACTTTTAGTATACTAAACTGGTATACTTAAAGTCTGCTAAACTGGAACAAGTATTTTTGTGTTTAGGTCCAACTAAAGATATACTTAAGTATATTTGATTGTGCTAAAGTGGAACTATTGCAAGTATACTTTAGTACAAGTGTCTGTAAAAGGCAGATTCTAAAGCTGTGACTTTATTTACTTTATTGTAGCCTATTTAAAGCACACTATAATGATGCCATTAGCACACTTCAAGTTATCTTGGAATGCCATTGCAATGTGTTTTAAAATCACTAAAAGTTTGTTATCAGTATAATATTAATGTATGTTCAACACTCTTACAATGTAACTGAATTGCAATTCTAATGTCACAAAAATACATTTAAAGTTTATGGTGAGTGAATTCTGCATTTCAAAACTTAAACACAAGCATATATTTAAAGTGTACTTAAGTATACTTGAAATAGTTCCACTTTAGCACAAACAAGTATATTTAATACAACTTTAGTTGAACTTCAGCACTGCTTTTGGACAACTAAAAAGCATTTAGTACAAAATACGTTTTTAGCAGACTTTAAGTATACCAATTTATAGCATGCCACGAGTACATTTAGTTATACTAAAGTACATACGAATAAATTGTGCTTAAGTATACTATTTTTTCACTAGGGAAAGCAATGCGAAATTCACTTATTATAAGCTCACTCCCTCTGCAACCTGAGGTAAAGCATCTTGATCTAGAGTAAATGGTGATAGTTCATATGAGGTTTCAACTTACAACCTTTTGTTTATCTGGCCCAGATCTTTAAGCTTGTCATACCACACCACATCAAAGCTTCAAACTCTGCTGTATTTTTTTTATTTTCTATTCTTCACTTGAAATGGTCAATATTCACCTCTGTCTGTGATATTGAATATGTAGGTTGCGCTCTCTTGCCCCAAACTGTTTGTCACGAGTAAGGTGATGTTGTAGTTGATCTGCTGGGGGATGACTTCAAAACTGCAGGATGCAGGATTTGATTTAGGATTACAGCTGACAGCCCTGGAGTCACTGAACACAAGTAGAAAATGCAGTTTTATTCAAATCGTCAAAACTAAAATAAGTGTGAATTTGGCCCTGGTGAACACAGTTAAAGGGATCAAAAATCTTGTGTCATTTCAAACCTGTATGACTTTCTTATGAATGCAAAAGAAGATATTTTGATCTGTCCTTATAATGAAAGTCAATGGGGTTCAGTGTTGTTTGGACCCCAAACGCTCTTCAAAACACGTTGAAGAAATGCAAAAAAAATCCCTCTGAAACCTTCATTTTTTAGAGAGTACCAGTTTAGAATGACATGAGGGTGAGTTAATGATGTTCCATTTGTGGGTGCACTATCCCATTAAGAACACTGATTAATATTCATAAATGAATGTCTTGTACTGTGTCTATCTTCTCTTTTCTGACTTTTTTTTTTTTTTTAAAGCTTTATTTAGCAGGTGTTTCAGTTACGCTTTTATATATTATGCTACCAATTGATTTCCCCTGGAAATCACCAGATAACCTTATAAGGACAGAGATAATACACTGTGATCTTTAGTAGTGATAAAATCAGACTAACCTGATTAGTAATGTGTACTTCCTTCCCTGCTGTCCCTTTAGGTTAGGAGATTTATGTATTTTCCATAAGCAATAGATGTTTTGCATGTCTTCGGTCTCACATCTGAAGTCCTGAGGTTTATCAGGAGGAACTGAACAAGGTTTAGCAGAATTTAAAATCTCCCATCATGCTTAGAAGAAAATGTTTCAGTTTGTAATGAATTGCATTTTTTTTTTTTTTAATACCGCTTTTCACAAAACACTTTTTCAATGTTTCAGTTGTCTTCGGTCTTAAATATTTTTATATTTTATTTAGTGGAAAAGTATTTCTTTCAAAAGATATTTTTATATTATACCTTCAAGTAATATACTGAGGTGAATTAAGTAGTAATAAATATTATGACTAAGTAATAAATAATATAAATGTAATAAATAACTAAAAAGAAGTTAGAATCTACTAGCATCTTTTTCATAATTACTGCAGAAATAGTGTAAGAAATATTTTAGCCTGTACTGGGGCAATTTGAAAATTGTGTTGGACAGTTGAACTCACAGGTGACAAAATTCACTACACAATCACTGTCCATCCCGCAGTAGAAGTTGACACCATATGTATTTGTGGCTTTGATGTTTTCCACTCTAATAGCTTTGACCCGTGGGCTTATGTTGATGACTTTGTAGTCAGTGTTGTTGAAGAACATAGAGGTGATGTTTGTCTCTGTGGAATAAATGCAGCAGAACATCACTGTGGAGCCCTCCCGTAACACCTGATCTTCTGGGAACATCCGGATTTCATTGTGAGCCAAGTTCATCTCCCCTACAAGAAAATTAGTAAAAATATGAATCAGTATTTTTATAGAACCATTCAACCACTCCACAAATTTAAAAATGGTGTTTGCATGTTCAGAAATTGTCACCACAATGCTATAGCCATGTGATCTCTTGTCAAGGCATTGCTAAGGTGTTTTTTGTTGTTGTTTTTTTTGTTTTTTTTACGTTACGCAGCACGTTTGAGCTTCCGCAAGAACCAATGAGGTTTATTCTCCTGTTACGCACCACGTTTGAGCTTCAGCAAGAACCAGTGAGGTTTATTCTCGTGTTACGCACCACATTTGAGCTTCAGCAAGAACCAATGAGGTTCAATCTTAAATGTTACACATCACGTTTGAGCTTCCACAAGAACCAATGAGGTTTATTCTCCTGTTACGCACCACGTTTGAGCTTCCGCAAGAACCAGTGAGGTTTATTCTCCTGTTACGCACCACATTTGAGCTTCAGCAAGAACCAATGAGGTTTATTCTTGAGTGTTACGCACCACATTTGAGCTTCAGCAAGAACCAATGAGGTTCATTCTTGAGTGTTACGCACCACATTTGAGCTTCAGCAAGAACCAATGAGGTTTATTCTCGTGTTACGCACCACATTTGAGCTTCAGCAAGAACCAATGAGGTTTATTCTCGTGTTACGCACCACGTTTGAGCTTCCGCAAGAACCAATGAGGTTTATTCTCGTGTTACGCACCACGTTTGAGCTTCCGCAAGAACCAATGAGGTTCATTCTTGAGTGTTACGCACCACATTTGAGCTTCCGCAAGAACCAATGAGGTTTATTCTCGTGTTACGCACCACATTTGAGCTTCAGCAAGAACCAATGAGGTTTATTCTCCTGTTACGCACCACGTTTGAGTTTCCGCAAGAACCAATGAGGTTTATTCTCGTGTTACGCACCACATTTGAGCTTCCGCAAGAACCAATGAGGTTTATTCTCGTGTTACGCACCACATTTGAGCTTCAGCAAGAACCAATGAGGTTTATTCTCCTGTTACGCACCACGTTTGAGCTTCCGCAAGAACCAATGAGGTTTATTCTCGTGTTACGCACCACGTTTGAGCTTCAGCAAGAACCAATGAGGTTTATTCTTGAGTGTTACGCACCACATTTGAGCTTCAGCAAGAACCAATGAGGTTCATTCTTGAGTGTTACGCACCACATTTGAGCTTCCGCAAGAACCAATGAGGTTTATTCTCGTGTTACGCACCACATTTGAGCTTCCGCAAGAACCAATGAGGTTTATTCTCCTGTTACGCACCACGTTTGAGCTTCCGCAAGAACCAATGAGGTTTATTCTCGTGTTACGCACCACGTTTGAGCTTCCGCAAGAACCAATGAGGTTCATTCTTGAGTGTTACGCACCACATTTGAGCTTCCGCAAGAACCAATGAGGCTTTTTCTCATGTTACGTAACACGTTTGAGCTTTCGCAAGAACCAATGGGGTTTATTCTCGTGTTACTCAGCACATTTGAGCTTCCGCAAGAACCAATGAGGTTTATTCTCGTATTAAGCAGGACGTTTCGGCTTCCGCAATAACTAATGAGGTTTATTCTCCTGTTACGCATCACGTTTGAGTTTCCGCAAGAACCAATGAGGTTTATTCTCCTTTTACGCACCACGTTTGAGCTTCAGCAAGAACCAATGAGGTTCATTCTTGAGTGTTACGCCCCACGTTTGAGCTTCCGCAAGAACCAGTGAGGTTTATTCTCGTGTTATGCAGCACATTTGAGGCTTCCGCAAGAACCAATGAGGTTCATTCTTGAGTGTTACACATCACGTTTGAGCTTCCGCAAGAACCAATGAGGTTTATTCTCATGTTACGTAACACGTTTGAGCTTCCTCTTTTAACCTATGACTGTAATGTTTTTGAACATGCCTGTTATGTGCCACTTAACTGTCACTAATGAGGGTACACTTTTGTGAGCATGTTGGTCAACCAGCCTCAACAACCAACTTAACCACTTAAAATATATGGTACAATGATACTTTACAGAGAAAATGCCATAAGGAATGATCTCATAAATGTGAAAGAGCAGCAGAGGAATATCAAATGCTTTCATTTACTCACCCTCAAGATTATGAGGACACATGAATTAAACAAATAAAATGATGTGCACAGAGACCTTCATGTCAAAGAGCATTCCAATATTATATATCACAATTCAATATATACTAAAAATCACACACACACACATTATATATATATATATATATATATATATATATATATATATATATATATTATATATATAATTTATAGAAATATATTTGTGTTTTCTACAGTGTGTGGAATAAAAATATGGACAGATTAATATATATACAGTGGTTCTTCTAGTGTGGTCTTGTTAAATTTTAGAATTTGCAATTTCGCTGAAAAGTTGAACAAAAAAATTAAATAAATGTGCGAATGTCGCAATATTTGGTTTGCGTCTCTTTTGCGTAATTGGCAGCAGATCTTATGTTATGCTAGACTTTTGGACCCCACTACATTTGTATGGATATCTTCTTGATCATTAACTTGAAATTAACTTTAAATGCCTACCATAGTTGGTTTTCCATAAACTCCAAGAGCTGGATGGTGAAGCATCAGAGATGAGTCTTATTCTGACAGAGTGATCTACACAGTTCAGCGGGAGCTGTGAGGTCCAAACCATTGTGTGAACTGTGTCTAGTGGTCCTCTGCTTACATTCATCTGTGAATAGACGGTAAACAATTAGTGCAAAACACAAAAATCAGATTATAATGAGATGATAAGAGCTGAGGAATTATATGTTTCACGCACGCTGTCGACAATGTCCATGTTTGCTGAGCGTCCAACTTGTATTTCATACGTTTGATTTCTGTTTTCTTCTTTCTGATTCATAGTCCACGCCATCTCCAGTCTCCACAGGTCCATGGCCTGAAGTTTAATAATGTTCGGCACAGTATCTGTGGTAAAATTATTTACAGATATAGTAAACCTCTAGGAGAAATGCATGTATACATTACAGAAAAAGAACACTGCGAAGCAGGACCAATGAATTTGAGTATAGAGGCAAAACTTATCATGATTTATTTCTGACCTGAAGAAGAATTCCAGCCTTCAGCATTTTCAAACAGGATGAAAATTAAAAGCATCTTTGTCAAATGAAAAATCATTTTTTTAGATGTAAACTCCTTCAGCATTCTGCTATGTGATTCTGTCGAAGTGTAGGAGGTGTTATGAACCGTTAAAGTTCTCCTCCTACTGCTGCCTTCCGTTTGAGGTTAAAGAAACAATGCCACCAGACATAGATTTATTGCCTGCAGAGTCATGAAATCAAGGTGAAATATATGCTTTGGTGTTATTTTTAATTACATACAGGTTCAGAAATCGTAATGGAAGGTAGAGAAAGGTACACCGATGATAAACCATCGCCTATATGTGTCATGTTTGTTATACTAAAAATCATGAAGTTTAATCAAAATATGTATCCGTTATATAAGCACAGAGCTCCATCTACAGGATAGAAATGCTTTTAAAAGGTAAGCTTTTTGACAAAAAAAAAAAAAAAAAAAAAATTGGGTTACTCAAAAACAGCTACTAATTACATCTTCAACATTGTAACTAGATTACTAATTACTCTAAAAAGTACTGGATTACTTATTACTAATTACTTTTTAAATCCCATATCAACCTCAACCAGTTGAACAATACAAGGATAGACACGAAACTGCACTTTTAATTCTTTCAAATAAATAATATAAAACTGAATTAACCAAAGTATTTAAAAGGTTACATTAAAAACATATTGTAGCATTAAATTTTGATGTTAAATCCAGTATTGTCTAAAGTATTTAATGCAATTACATCAGAAGTAACTGTAATTAAATTACAGAAGAATTAAGAGTAAACCCTTTTTTACTTAAGGGAAAATTAAATTACTTAGTAATTACTTACACCCAAGACTGATCATAACATAATTATGACCAAAACATGATCAACATATGCACTCTTAAATACTGTCAACAAAAAGACCGAAAACAATCTCTGAATGTTTATATCAAGATGTAACTGTATTTAAGATTTATATTTAGTCCTAATATTTGGATTTAGATAAACAATATTAAACATTTACTTAAATTAATATTTTGGCTATTTGTTACGGCTTGGTTGCAGAAGGGATGAGGCATGCACGGATTTCCACAGAATAGGATATTTAATAGATGAAGGTGAACGAAATAACCAAAAGCACGTATTATAAGTAGACAAGTAGAACAGACAAGGAGTGAGAGGAGTGAGTCCATTATAAAGGGTGTGCAGATGATGAGGTCCAGGTGCAGGTGATGAGTGCTGATGGGGAGATGACGAGGAAGTGAGTGCAGGTGTGGAAACAGGGGGATCATGGGAAATGGAGTCCGGGAACACAGGGAACTGTGACAATATTTAGGATTTGTAATTTATAGGATGTAATATTCTTGTGTTTTAGTGGAGTTATTTTTATTAAAGGCTTAATATATATTTAATATATAAAATATATTCATATATTTAACAATAACATATATTTAAAAAATATTTACTAGATTATAAATGTGTAGCTAATTTATACATCTATTTTTGTTCACTTGAATTTTTTCCCATCTAATTACAATTTTTTTTTTTTTTACCTTGTCCCTTTCTATTAAAGAAACAAAACAAACAAAACATTTACCTGTTTTTACTTTACCTCGTTTATTTTGGTTAGACCTAAAAAAAAAAAAAAAAAAATATATATATATATATATATATATATATATATATATTTATTTCTGTACAAGCTGTACAAGTACAAGCTGTAGTAATAGTAAATGTTCACTATAGTTTTGTCGGTCGTAAATGGTTGGTGTTTGTTCAACTGTTCTTCGCCCACGTCACGAAGCCGCCCACGCTTTCACCGTGGTCCGTCCCATCTCCAATCCCCCTCAGTCCAGCAGCCTTGCTGAATAAATCCCTAGAAAAAGAAGCGGGTGCAACTGCTGCAGCACAACTGATAAAGAGCAGAATGGGCGTGGCATGGAGAACAGAACGCCGCCTCTGATTGGTCAGGTGTGTAGGGGCCTTAATAATAATTCTCCAAATTTACCTCTTTACTGTGTATTTCCAATTTAGTGGCTACTAATTTTTCTCTGTTTCATGCTTTAAGACGAAAACGCCGCTGAAGGAACACACCGATAGATTTATCACATGGTACCTGTTACGTTTCTCAGCGCTGGTCGAGATGGACTAATCACAGTCGCTTGTGATTATCAAGAGTGGCGTTTTATTTGATAATTTTACAGAGATTACCGTGGTGGATATGCATATATGTGTCAGGTACTAATCCGTAGAATTACTAGATTTAAATAATTATATTCTCTATCATACAAATGACGCACAAAAGATAAAAACATTCTTAGATTTGAATGCGCAGAACGCTGCCTTGAGCCGACAGTCGCCCCCTGGAGGAATTCACGTTTTTGTTGCATAATGAACGCTTAGTAGAACGATCCCATCTATTTCAGAGTCAACCAGGGGCCAGCCATTTGGGTTTGGGAATCCATTCCAATCCGGTTCGGTCCCCCCAGTTTCGACAATCGACATCCGTCTGGAAGGCCATGCGCTGCCATTAACCCAAAAACGCTAGATCGGATAGCAGCCGTTATTTTTATGGATATAACCGGGTGATTTCGAAGACATAAGGATACTAAAAACATCAAGGTAACAGTTCTGGAACATGTATGTTTTTTAACGTTAGAAATCCCCACGTTGATCTGTATTCGCTTGTGACGTTTGCGTGTTTGTTTTATGAATAATATAACGAGTTATAATAGAAGTACTTTTGACATATCGAAATGTTTCGCTGTGAAATTCATAACGTAACGATATTTATAAGATTAGTTAGAGTAATTTTGGTAATACTCGACAATACCATTTCCATTTAATGCATTTGAATGTTGCCTTTTGTGTTGTTGTTACTTTTAATAGCCAAATGAGGTGAATTAAAGTAAATCTATTCGTTTGATTGGTCGAAGTGGCTATGTAGTTTCGTGTTGTTTTCTTTCCTGGGCCGTTTTGGTTAATGGTTTATTGGGGGCATTTCTTTATCAGTTTAAATTTTAACCCAGAGTACTTTGCATCGTTACTAAAAGTACATGTTTCTATCATTAATTGCTAAAATATAAACAATAACAATGAGTATTTTTAAGCATTTGGAAATAAATGATTAGATGTAACACCATGTTACATTGACATGTACCATGATACTGAATGATTTACTACAAGGTACTTCGAAGAATACCAATATCGCAGTTCTTAGTAGTACCTTGGTATTTTTTAGTAGTGCATCTTAAGTTAGACTCACTTTTTAAATGCTATATACTGGTCAACAGTACCATGTGATTAATTTGATAGCATTGATGTGAATGTGACCATGACCATACAATGGAAGGTTATATTGTGATTCAACAATTACAGGACAATTTCCACTAATGATACACCTTGTACCATTGCTTGTGCTGTCTGTATGAATCAGTGAGTAAGTTATTACACAACAATTTTGTACACATATGAGATGCTTTGAACTATAAGTAAACAGAGCACCCCATAATTAGCAGAATTGGAGTCTTGATCTTGCGGTCTTGACCATGAGACCTAAATATTCTTTCATCATTTACTGAGGAAGATGGAGATGTTAGGCAGAATGTTATCGACCGACTGTCTCAGTCAACATTCACTTTCTTTGCATCTTTTTTTTTTTTTTTTCCTATACAATGATTTGAATGTTGACTGAAGCTGTCATTATGCCTAATATTTTTGGAATGACATGTGAACGATGACAGGACTTTATTTAGTGTGGACAGTCCCTGTATTAATGTGACGTCTGATGAGATCTCAGTGTCCCAGATCTGTTGAGTCACTGTCTCACAACAAATTGAGTGGCTCTTATTTTAGCACACGTATGTTTATTATACTAACTTGTGTATATTTAATATTTACTTCATGTTGGGTTAGGTGACACTCAGAATTTGGGTCACCCTCAGTGTTATTTTAGTATTATTTATATACGGGTTTTAAAGGGTTAGTTCACCCAAAAATGAAAATTCTGTAATTAATTACTCAGCCTCATGTTGTTCTAAAGACTTGTTCATCTTCAGAACACAAATTAAGCAACAGCGATCTGTCACGCCACATTAAACAGCACCAAAATGGTGTTTATTTTTTGAATCTCATAATAAGATGGACATCATTTGAAATCTGAGACTTCATATCAAAAGTAACAAAGCACAAAGTCTGTTGCGATTTATTGGATGGGAGGGCGCGATACATGTTCTGTTCATTAATCAACTGTAAACAGACTAGACCAGGGGTTCTCAACCTTTTGCAAGCTGGGCCCCCCCAAAGCTGGTTCATTGCGGTTCGGGCCCCAGTTATTATTATTATTATCATCAGTAGGCCTATTATCATTACTAGGCTATTGCTATAATTGGGAATTGGCACCAGGGTGCAAGGACCTTAAACTTTTGAGGCTTGCGCAGCTTCTCGAGGAGAAATCAAACAAATGAGTGCCGTTTTCTAAAGTCTATGAGTGCAGCACACACAAATAAACTAAACTGACATACTGCAGTTAAATTTCAAAATGTGGTGTTTTTATATTTATAATATTTGAATACAGTTCAGCAACATACATCACACGACCTGACGACCAAGAGAGCTGACAATTGATCATCACTTAATTTACCATCACCTCGCGATTGAAAATGTGACACTGATATGACAGTTCAACAAACAAGTTAATAATATTGAGTCACTTAAATTTTTAGACAAAATAATGACTGTTTTGGTCTATTTTAGCAGCGAAAATAGATCAGATGAATCCAAACAAAGATCACAACATAGCGCATCTCACAGCAACACTCAGTCGTGTTTTGAATGATTCAGTGTTTTGAACAAATCGTTTGAGTCAAAGATTCAGTGACCCATTCACAAACATCTCTCTCATTCTTGATGAACGGGCCGTTTGAACGAATCGTGAATGAACGACTCGATGATTCGCTTAATAAAACCGCTTATCACCTGCATTTGCGCTCACTATCGACAAACCATTCAAATTTGTTCAAAACTTTCTTTTTTTTTTTTTAAATCAGTCCAAACACATTTTAATTTTTATTCAGGAGTTATGTATATACAAAACTATAACTTTTTATGACAGTAGATTAGTGATAAAAAAATTTCAGAGGGCGGGGTGGGTTGAGAACCACTGAACTAGACTAATCGATTCTAGGGATTTAAGAATCAATATCGATTTGTAAAAATGAGAATAAATTAAAATCGAGAAATCTATATTTTTTTACCCAGCCCTAGTAAAACGTGAAACTGCAACTTTCTTCCAAGAGGTTTAGATTTCTTATGAATCAGTGAGACTGTTTTGTGAGTAGTTTTGTGTGATTGTGATAGTTTTGTGTAAGTGGAAGGAATCCATTATAGCACACTGTTCTGGACAGATTGTCATTGTTCTCTGTATGTGTAAATGTGTTGGGTGGGAAAGAGAGGAATTTTTATTCATGGCTCAGAAAAAAATAAATGAAAGTGATGTCATGTAAGAACTCTGGTGGAGCTTTCATGGATTCCAGAGAAATGTTCTCAGACTCTGTAGTTCCTGTAAAATATTGGAAACTCTGCTGCAAATTGTTCTCATCCTCTTAGTTTTTCCACCAGCTTTAAACTAGGGCTGGATAAACAATATTGATTTCTCGATTTTAATCGATTCTCATTTTTACGAACCGATATTGATTCTTAAATCTTAAGAATCGATTAGTCTAGTCTTTTTTCAGCTGATGAATGAACAGAACATGTGCCTGCTTTGTTACTTTTTTTTCAACCTCAGAAAGACGCCAATAAAACAGCTTGTAAACAATGTCACGTACCGTCACATTTACATATTCAGTGACCATAAACTCGTTAGTCAGCTAGAAAAGTGAACTCTAGAAAGCAGCATTCTGATAAATATAGCTATGCATCGTTACATTATAATGTTCTTCAATATTTAATGCATATTTGAATAAATTAGTTATGACAGCCAAGATTAAAAAAAAACAAAAACGATTTGGAGTAAAAATATGATGTAATTCTAAACTTTATTTATTACTAAAAAAAAAACATAATTTAAGTGTTTGTATATAAATAAGTTAATTTTAACCTTCATTATTATAGTAAAGTAGTACCAACTGACTCCCATGTGTAGTTTACAGCATTAGTTGAGAGATTTTTTTCCTCTAGAAAATTTGCCATGTACTGTAACTGATATATTACATCCAAAATAATCTATCGCATCGCAAGCATGTGATTAGAAATTGAATCATGAAAATTGTGTCAATACCCAGCCCTAGTAGACACATGTTTGTTATACTTAAATTTATGGCATTTTATTAGTTTTTTGTAGCACAAACTTTATTTATATACTGATGTAATGTTTTTAGTTTTATTTGTTGTAGCCTATTTAGTCCGAATGTTATTTCATCATTGATTATACAATTATAGTTTTTATTAATATTTTGATTTAGCTATTTTATTTTCTACGGAGCCCCATCAATAATTTTCCTCCCATCTAATTTTTTTTCTTCACCATGTCCCTCTATGGGCTCTGTAATTTTCAGTTTTCATTTTAATTGTAGTTTAATTTTTAGTAATTTTGTTGTGTTTTAGTCATTTTTATTTTTTTTTATTTAAGTTTAATTTAGTTTTTATTTATTTCCAGTTAGTGCTTCAACTTAAACGTATATCTGTTAATTGCCAAGGCAACATTTCTAATTTTGTTTAGAAATTAAGTTTTCTTTTGTTTAATATATAAAAAAAAAAAATATATATATATATATATATATATATATATATATATATATATATATATATATATATATATATAATTTTTTTTTTTTTTTTAGTTTTCAGTTAACCAATTCAGTTCATGTTTTTAGTTTTAGTTAATGGAAAATAATTCTGAATAGTGCACATTTGTGTTCAAATGGGCTGTGACTAAAACTGTGATTTAATTTGCGGCCTTGAGTCACCATAATTGAGTTCACGTTTTGTTTGTTTTTTTGTAAAAGCGATTGTCCCTATAAATATCATCAATATACTTGTTTTAGTAACTTTTTTGCATCACTAACTACTTTTTGTAATGGTAGCTTGACTGTAGTTTAACTAAAAATTGTGAGGAGTAGCTTGTAGCTGGTATGTTTCACAGTCTTGTCTCTAACCAAACATTAGAGTTTCACACTTCGCGGAAGACCCACTGCACAGACTGCCAACACAAACACTGGATTCCAGTGCCCTGCCGAGGTTTGGGTTTGTGTGGGTTGTTATATTTGGATGATTAGAGAGAAATGATGAATCTATGAAAAATACAGTAACCTTAGTCTGTAAACATACATTCTCAGAAGACTTCCAATCATGACTTTATGTTGGTGATGCAAGGAAACGAGTTGGCAGTGATCCATGGAATTGTTTTCCAGTCCTTGTTTCAGGGAAAAAAAACAAAAAAAAACAGTGTCTGTTTTCCTGTTCTCTGCCCTCTGGCAGTTCACGCCCAGTGGAATATTAAAGAGATCTGTCAGCAAGACCATTGTGAGCCATTGTTTTGCAAACAAGGTCTGCAAACACACATGTGATGTTTTATTTTACTGTAACTCTGCAGCACATAGATCACTGTCCTGATATGAAGTCAAAACAAAAAATCCGTTAGTAACAGGATTCTCAATAATTTCAAAACAAGCTAGATGTCATTTATTATTACGGCAAAAAGCACAAGTAGTCTGTTAGGGATATGGAAAACTACATTTACAGTGCAAGCTGTCTAATTCAAGTTTTTGGTTACACTTTATTTTAAGGTGACATAGTTACATTGTAATTACTCAAATAAGTACTGAGTAATATTAATTAATTACATGTACTTATTATAGAATTATGGTTAGGGTTTGGTTTAAGGTTAGTTACTTGTAATTATGCATAATTTACTGTTATTTCTGGAGTAAGTACATGTAGTAACCTGTAACTACATCACCTTAAAATAAAGTTTTTCCCCAAAAACAAGATTTTTCTATTTTCTGAAGAAAATGTAAGTGGTGACTGCACATGCAAAACTAATTAGCACTATGCTCGAGTGTTTTGGGCATAGTATACATTCAGCCACTCCAGACACGTCGACTTGTCCGCCATTTTGGAACAGTTAACATGATGCTGTTCATCACTCACACTAACAAATCAATGATTTTTCATTGAAAATGTCATAGCATTGTGCAGCCTATGGCTGTAAAAACCACCAAGCTATAAAATCCAGACAAAATGGGATAACCTTTCAGAGGTGAGAATGTGCTGTTTTTTTTTTATGTATAACTCAATATGCAGTATCCATTTGCAGAATTATCACATTAATGAAACTCAGTATGCAATATCCATTTGCAGAATTATCACATTAATGATAAACTAAATGCTGTGAAAAATGAAAATCATCTGCTAATGTCTATTGCAGATATAGATATTCATACTTGTGAATTAACTAGGTTTCAGATGCACAGCTGCGCTTCCTCTCAAGTGCCTTTGCAATGGGCGCTTTGTTGCGTCCAGTGTAGACAGCTTTTAGCTGTTGTGACGCGAGCGACAATGTAGCTGGTATGACCAGTGTAGACCAAGCGTGCCACACGGGTCCTGAAAAGTGAAGCCAAAGCCAATCGCTCCCAGGTGGCTGGATGCAGTATAGCTCATTAACCCCGCCCTCTTCATGTAATGTAATGACTGTGAGACAAACTAAACAGTCAAATTACACGTCAAATTTTTTTTTCCAAAGATGGTTTCAGTGATTTTAGGCAGTTTTTTTTATCACGCTAATGTTAGTTAAAGTGTATGTTCTTTAAATAACAAACTTATTTAAAGAACATAGACTTTAACTAACAATAGCGTGATTACAAAACTGCCTAAAATGACAAAATTGGAAATTGGAGCTTTAACTTTAATTTCTACATTTCCATAACTGTTTATTTCATTCTGAAATAATGAGTTGTTCTGTATTATCCCATTCTGTGGAAGTGTGGGCGGGACCTTGATATCGCGGCTCCACTTCACGCTCATACTGCGCAGACTGAAGGTCCACCTTTTTTACAGTCTGTGATGTAGATGTTAGGGTGCCCTTAGTGGTTTCTTGCTGACGGAAAGTCTCTAGCCCTCAAATGGTCCTCATTTCCTGTTTACACTTGTTGTCTTTGGGGTCAATATGACCCCAAAATTGAAAGTGTAATTGTAAAAAATATATACATTTTCAATAATACAAACAATATATGTTTCGTTTGCTTCTCATCTGTACATTAATGCTGTGTTTTGGGAGATTTGAAGTGCTTTTTTTTTTTACCTATTTACTGCAAAATTCCTCAACTACACCTTTAACATGCATATGAAATATTACATTTTTATGAAAAAAAAAAAACACTTTAATAAAGATAAAAATTAAATATAAGTTGTTTCAGGATATTGATCTAGGTGTTAGAATCAGAATTCTGCCATCTGTTGGTTAGAAAAAAGCTTGTAGGAATTACAGTTTTAGAAAAAAGTGACAATTATATCTGGCCAGCAGAGGCCCATAGAGATCCATTCATTTTTCTGGATGTGGCTTACTGCTCTTTTCTGATTAATATTTTGTAAATATATATATTTAAACATTTTAAAATACATTAAATCAGTATTTCAAAATTTTTTAGATTTTTGTATGAATTACTGATTTTTATTTGCCAATTTCTATAAAAATGCTCTCTATTGCAGTCACACCTATTTGTGTTTGTATCTGCGTGTGTGTGTGTGTGTGTGTGTGAGTGATCATATTCGTTCCACATTGCTTTTGTACTCTAGTACCAGGCCTTCATTTTCAGATTTATGCATGAATTATTGTTTTTTTTTTTTTTTTGCCAACTTCTATAAAATGCTTTCTATTGCAGTCACACCTCTGTTTGTTTATGTGTGTGTTTGTGTGTGTGTGCGCACGTGTTTGTGTGATCATGTTCATTCCACATTTCTTTTTTGCTCTAGTACCAGACCTTCATTTATGTGTGAAAATTTTCAGATTTATGCATGATTTATCGTTTTTTTGCCAACTTCTATAAAATGCTTTCTATTGCAGTCATACCTCTGTGTTTGTGTGCACGCACGTGTTTGTGTGATCATGTTCATTCCACATTTCTTTTGTGCTCTAGTCCCAGACCTTCATTTATGTGAAATTTTCTGATTTTTGCATGAATTATTGATTTTATTTGCCAATTTCTATAAAAATGCTATCTATTGCAATTACACCCATTTGTGTGTTTGTGAGTGTGTGTGTATGCATGTGTGAGTCATCATGTTCGTTCCACATTGCTTTTGTGCTCTAGTACCAGGTCTTCATTTTTGTGTGGAAATTTTCAGATTTATGCATGAATTATTGTTTTTTTTGCCAACTTCTGTAAAATGCTTTCTATTGCAGTCACACCTTTGTGTTTTTGTGTGTGCGCGCACGTGTTTGTGTGATCATGTTCATTCCACATTTATTTTGTGCTCTAGTCCTAGACCTTCATTTATGTGTGAAAATTTTCTGATTTATGCATGAATTATTGATTTTATTTGCCAATTTCTATAAAAATGCTCTCTATTGCAGTCACACCACTGTGTGTGTCTGTGCGCATGCACGTGTGTGTGTGTGTGTGTGTGTGTGTGTGTGAGTGAGTGGTCATTTTCATTCCACATTGCATTTGTGCTCCAGAACCAGGCCTTCGTTGTGGTATGAACATTTTTGGATTTATGCTGGATTTATTGATTTTATTTGACAAATTAAAAAAAAAAAATTGTATTTTTTCGCATTTCCCATTCATTTTAAATTGGGGTCATATTGACCCCAAAGACAACATTAGTAAAAAAATGTTTTACATGCCTTTAGAACAACCGAATCATCACACACACATTTTTTTGTGTGTGTGTACAGATAGATAATTTAGGAAAAGTCCCAAAATTTTATTCCACTGAGATGAAGGGAACCATTTTTTTTAACTAAACAAAAGTCGACTGGGGTCATATTGACCCCAAGGACAAGTTGAGGGCTAGATATGCATTGGGTTTGTCTTTCAGAGTCCTATTGTTTAGAATAGTGCTGGGCTTGGTGCATGCTGAAGATAAATACATTCTTGGGTTTAGGGGTTTGATTACATTATTGCTCAAAGTTTGAAATGTTTGCTAAGGCAAGAATCTTTTTGGATAGCCAAAATGTGCTTTTCTTCTAAAAAAATATATATTTTTTTTATTCATTTCTTGGATTCTAAACTGTTTCTCTTTTTTTTTTTCTTTTTTTTTTTTAGCTTAATATGTTTTTTTTTTTTTTCAGGCTTCAGTTTACTGGAAAAGTGAAATGGTTTCAGTATGAGGTGGTGTCTGGGGATTCACATGCGGGAGGGACTGAGTTCGGAGGCTTGTTAAAACTTGTGTTTGGCATTGGTACCCGAGGCCAGCTACTTCACCCTGTGTTTGTTCATGGTCCATTTTGCTTATTGTTGTCTAAATAATATGTTGTCTGGTTTAGATTGCTGAATCTGTTAGCTTGGTAGTCAGTGGTCCTTGTCCTGAAGCACTGGTGTGTAACTTGTCATGCAACGTTTGTGCTACAGGCGTAAAATGGTTCCTCAAACATGTGCTGTATTGAGACCCGTAAGTAACTAACTAGAATCCACATGGAAATTTGCTAAAAGCTGCTCAGAAGACTTTAGACCTTGATCACACAGCACTGCCCTACCAACCACAACGTCTAGCATTCTTGTAAAAAATGTACAAATCTAGTTATTTAGTTACTGTTTTCATATGTGTTTCTTTTTATGTCCTTGATGCAGAAGTTTTTTTGATTAAGTGAGGTAGGAGCTGCAGCATTGCGCTAATTTAATCTTTCATGGGAATGTGATGCACTCCGTATTTGTGCCCTTGTGTATTCACTTTAGAATGTCCAGCGCTGATCAGATGCTCATGATACGTACCAACATTTTCTCTGCGTCAGTCCTCAATTTTGATTGAAAACAACTTATCAAATGCACTGCTGTACGAATGCTATTAAAAACATGTTGTATCTACACAAGAGAGGGCTTGTTTGATCAGATTTGCATTCCTAAATCTCAGTTTGGTGTTTTGTTTCTGATTTGTGCAGGATAAAAGCAGGTGAGGACTGGAAATTCTGGATTTTCAGGGAATAAATAGGCTAGATGGGAAATTGAAGTAAATGGGGACAGTGTGAAAAGGTTTGTTATTGCTTTCAGAAAAAACATTGAATATTGTGATTAATTCTGATTTACATTGCGTCAAGCTTTATAATTATCTTAGGATAAGGAAAAAATAAAAAGAATGTTATATAATATTGTTGATAAATATGGTGATTATTATGCAATTACTCTTTTTTTTTTTTTAATATGCTTTGTACCTTTATTTAATCAAAGTAGTAATGATGCGTAGAAATATATAGAAATTATGGAATATTGCAAAGAGTAATGTGTGTGCGTACTTGCCCATGTTAAGAGGTCTTGTCTTTCCAGCCTTCTTTAATTATTGTGAATGTGAAAGATCCATGTGAAGGCCAAGTATGGTGACCCATACTCAGAATTTGTCCTCTGCATTTAACACACCCCCACACATTAGGTAAACACACACACACACTGCAAATTGTGGACACACACGAGGAGCAGTGGGCAGCCATTTTGCTGTGGCGTCCAGGGAGCGATTGTCATTTCAGTCAATTTCTGCTGGTATTAAAAATGTAATCTGCAACCTTCGGGTTACCAGTCTGACTCTCTAACAATTAGGCCACGACTGCCCCGTGTGTGTGTGTGTGTGTGTGTGTGTGTGTGTGTGTGTGTGTGTGTGTGTGTGTGTGTGTGTGTGTGTGTGTGTGTGTGTGTGTGTGTGTGTGTGTGTGTGTGTGTGTGTGTGAAGAAAACAGTTAAACTGTGGTATTTATATATATTTTTATTAAAGTACCCCAATATGCTATTTTAAAGGTTCCTAATTTAGTTTTGAAGATCTGCTACGATAGGTTTACATGCATTCAAGGTTAAAAAACACTTTAACTTTCTCATAATATACATTGCAGCATCAGCTCTTTTCTTACAGTGTCTGAAATGGTTCAACAGAAGGATTCAGTCTCTGAAGCTCTGATTGGTCAGATGGCCCAATCTGTTGTGATTAGTCTACTGCTTACGCCACATGTCGGAAAACGAAATGCCTATTGTCAACAACACGAAACAAACTCTTCCAGTCTCCGCTACAACTATAGTGTTTGAGGGCGGGTCAAAGTAGATGTTGTTCGCAGGCAGCCAATGAAGACCATAGACTGGCATAATGCAAATTTGTTAAACAGCTATATTACACACTGCATGAAAGGTGATATCCAAAAAAGCATAATAGGGCACTTTAAGTAACTTGGAGTAGAATACGGTTATGTATTGATTGCAGCAGAAGATAACCTAACTTTGGCGGTGGACTGCTTGCGTATAAAAGACTGACGAGATGACCATTCAGACAGATACTGACTGAGCGGTTTCTCTCGACGCGAGAAACCCAGCTGATTATACCTTTGATTGAAACTTTTTGTTTTTATATTTTTGCTGTTACATTTTATTTGCCTTTATTTTTGTTTGATCAAACATTTGAAACTAATAAATTACTATAATAATAATTGCAAACAATTGTTCACCAAGATCATTATTGAGCAAGGACTGACTGCAAAGCACTCTTCTGTCCAAGTATCAATTGAATGCTTATGATTTAGGTCAGATTTGATTTATTTTACCTAACCAGAGAATACTGAATAATAAGGTTAAAGGTGTTAAGATTGAAGTGAACACCATATAACAATATGTCTGTAAATGCATTTATGTTATATTCATGACAATGTATTACAGTAATAATGATGCCATTAAGAATAATGTAAAATACAAATAATGTTCAGACACATTATGGTACAGATTAGATGGGAGGGAAAATGTGTTAATGGTCCTGAAAATGTAAATATAATGCAGTATGATTTCCTATTTTATCTTTTGGTTTTGCAAAGTTTGAAACTGGCATGTTTTTATGAGATTTACGCTAAAAGTTTGTGCAATTCAAAAGGGTTGATAATGATGGAAGTGAAGAAAAATTATGTTCTATGCATCAGTATGTTGATTCAGTATCACAGTTGCCCTCTAGATCAGAACTTTTTCACAAATATAAGAATTTATTTACATCCTGAAAAACTGATTTCAACTGTTAACCTCTATTTTTTTGTGTTTTGTTGTAGGTGTGGGTTCTGTTCTCCAGGTCTCGGTTGTGTTCCCCTCTTTCTTTAAGCAGTATAGCTGTTCTGGTTTGGTCAGTATGCAGGGCTGGGTGATTCTGGCTCTGTTGCTGAGCCTCGGGGTCTTACGCTCTCAAGCGCAGAATGGTGAGTGTCATCAAGTTCCTAGCCAGATTGATCATGTTAGAAAATTCTGTCTAGTCACCCCAGGTTTAACTCTGATTATATTAATGAATGACATTAATGAAACATGTTGTAATCCTGATTACATTTTTAGTGTTAGTGTAATTTTGACACCTAGAAAATAAAATGTATCAATACATTTTATTCCATTCAAAATTCTGAGGTGTTTTTGAAAGAAGTAACCTAACTCTAACTGTAATATAATGTCATAATATTTTATTCAAAATTCTCAGAAAAATATTGACATTTACACTATCATTCAAATGTTTGGGGTCAAAAAAAGCTTTTGAAAGACTGTTAACCAAGGCTGCAATTTCTTGATCAAATATACAGTAAAAACAGTAATATTGTGAACTATTTTTACAACTTTAAATAGCTGTTTTCTATTTGAATACCTTTTAAATGTAATCCTGTTTTCAAAGCTGAATTTTCAGCATCATTACTCCAGTGTTCAGTGTCACATGATCCTTCAGAAATCATTCTAATATGCTGATTTGCTGCTCAAGAAACATTTCTTATTATAATCAATGTTGAAAACAGTGATTGTACTGTTATACAGTCATAAATTATAGAAGGTTTAATTCATTACAGGTTTACACCAACTGAAATGAATGTCCAAGTCATTTCTTCTCTTGTTTTGTAATGTTACAGGTCTGGGTGAACTTCCTGTGCCCCATGGTTTAACACTACAGCCTGATTTACCTGCACAGACTCTTACATTGACATGGCAGAGTGACTCATCGCTTTTTGACATTGAGATTTTCCACACCGAGCTCATGAATGTGGTGTTAAATGTAAGCACTCTTACATCTCTGCCGTTGGATGTTATGTCAACAGTTAATCTGTGTTTTAGTTGGTTAGTGCTGAAGTATGCATTTGGGTGCGTGCCATAAATCACTGGGAAATATTACTGGAACATCATTGTGCCACCTCCAGGTCTTTACAACAATACAGTTCCACCTTTGGTTCAATAACAAGGGATTAAATGCAAATACACTCAAACCAGTTTCTGCTCAGTCATATGAGTCACCGACTGGGACTTAGAGCTACATGTTATGATAGCTAACGTGTCTAACTTGTTTTGGAATTTATTGGTCAATGTTAGTCTATCCATATTGCAAAATATATTTTGCTTATTTAGATGTAATATTATTGCATCTGTGCCCATAAAGCAGTCTTCAAGGCTGAATGCAACTCTGTCGGCACACTGTTGATTACCACAGAATGCAATATCTGTTGGCCTTTCATTGTAATTGCATTACTGTTCCTTTTTAACTGAGGGATGAGTCTAAATGATAATGATCATCCTGTGGTAATCGACAGCATGCCACAGACCCTGTCGATAGATCTGATGTATTTGCCTTGAAGTCAGCATGAGTTCTTAGTCTTGTGTACAATTCATCAGTGCACGTTATTCTATATTTTTCATCAAAAACGGGGGGGAAAAACCCTTCTTAAACGCCTTTCTTTTTGGGCTGATGTTTTTTGGCTAGAAGGGAAATAATGCCTCTCTAAAATATTGCTGATAGTTAACAGGAAATTACAGCCATACAGTTTCCAGTGATAATAGCAAATAATAATAAAAAGCATTACGGGATATTTTGAGATGATTTGGAGAGTAAATTTGATCTTCAGCATCCACGTCCCTGTTAAAAGTGGAAGGGAGTAGATCACCCAGAATCCAAAAAAAGTCTTTGTTTAAGAGTTATAAGCAGTGACATGAACGAAACCAACCTGCTGCAATATGAATCACAGCATTACAAACTTTGATTTGAAGCACAAAGATCCTTGAAGTACTGTGGACTTAACGGCTTTAATGAGGGAAAGAACTACAATTCTATGAAGCGTTGACAGTGACATAAACAAATTGTATATGTTACGTAAAAATTTATATATAAAGTATATACATATACTTTTACATTCATTGCAAAATATATATACAGATATTAAAGTAGTTTATGACTGACTATTGCATCATTTGCTGTGCTTCAAGGGAGCTAAAGACTTCTTTTGGCAACATTTGCTTAGTTGTCATGATTCTTAAGCCGGGTGCACACTGTGCGATATTTATAATAGTCCTTTATGATTGTTGCTTGTCAGACTGTACGTTCATGGTCCTCATGTCACACTGTGGGATCTCAGCTGTCATTTATGTCAGACTGTATGGCAGTCAAAACGGATGCGCACATGAAAGCTTGTCCAGAGTATTACATCATCAACCCATACATGTGACTGTGAGCTACATTATACGCGGGACTGAAATGGTGGCTAACAAAGACATCTCTAGCGTTCATTTTGATGACGGCTTGTCTTGAAAAACGAAGACAATTTGACATTTGTCATAGGAGAAGTCACACTGCAGGACTGTGTGCCAAATCTTCTGACACTGCCAGAATTTCGTCTGAGGTAAAAAAAAAAAAAAAAAAAATCTGCTGTCTGGGAACATGTCAAACTAGCGATCAAAGACTACAGATTTTAGCCTAGAATTATAGAAATCTTTTAGGATTCTCAAAATTAGTCTCAGACGACCAAATTGTGGCCAAAAATCGCACAAGGTGGGTGCACACTGCAATTTTGGCCATGATTTGGTCGTCTGAGACAAATTTTGAGAATCAGAATGGGATGGAATGACACATGGTGACTTTTGTCGCATTAGCTATGTGAACACAAAAAAAGAATGGACATGGTTCGGATATGTTAAAGGGTCGAAAAATAAAAAGTAACACTTTGTACCTTTGCAGTCAAAAATGACCAACTTAGGAAATTAATGGAAAAAATTTTTTTTTGCTTCATCAGAATGGGATGACACTTGGAGACTTTTGTCGCATTAGATATGTGAACACATAAAAACATGATTTGGATATGTTAATCTGAAATATTTGATTTATTGAAAAATAATTTAAAAAAATGATTTTGTTAATTTTTTTAATGAAAAAAACAGCTTATAAAATTGTAAAGGTATTGCATAGTATCATAAAATCACCCCAAAATTCTAAATGAAAATCAAATAATTTTTTTTTTTTTTCAAAAATATATTACATTTTCCTAAAGAAAAAAAAAAAAGTTATCTTTCAAGGCTTCTGTCACTTTTGAGCATGAAGGTACCAACTATGACCCAAAAATGAAGGCTTCAACAAAAGCTTATATCATCGATCAACAACCTCTGAGCTCATAGTAGGGCTGTCTTTAAAGGTTTATAAGTTATTGTTAAAAATCAATTCCACTATGGAAAAAAATCAATGGGATTTTTGCTTCCGGAACCCAACGGTTCTAACTTTTACCATTCCAGTTAAATGCAGATGGTTTAAATCAAGTCTTACCCTACAGTTGTCACCAAGTGTTGTTTCACTCAGAATCACATTATGGAATTGAATCAGGTTGCTAATGCTGACGTCAGGATGTGAGGGGTCAAAACTGCTTTTTCACTTTCATAATGTAGAGCATGGTTCTTTGTTGATTCTCAGGGAATGCATGAACTAATAAAATGTGAGTGCAGTGTAAATCACTGCATCCAAATGTATGAATGTACATTTTCTGTTTTAATTTGTAGGAGACTGTGGCAGTTAAAGCAGATCCTGTAACAGGACAGCGTGTTTGGATCTGGCACTCGTCGATACCCTTGGAGTGCACTTCTCATTCAGTGCGAATCAGAGCGCGAAACCAGCAGTCGGTCAGCCAGTGGAGCCCCCCTCAGACCATTCCAGGTACTAAAAAAACACTTCCAAAATGGTGCTGGTCCTGAAACCGGTGCTCTGTCTGGGCATCTGCAAACCTTTCTTAAAATCAGCTCACAGACAAACATAGCACTTTGTGGTCCTTGTTTTAGCATCCAAAATCATTTAATTCACTGTTTGTATCGTTTCATGAGCTTAAGCTGGCTCTGCTTTGACAGTCAAAAGTTATTTCAATTTATACTATGAGTTTTATTTGTTAATTGTTATAATGATCTAAAGAGGTTTTATTTCAGACAGACATGATAAATAAAGTTGCTGGAGTAGCTGTGCAGTGAGACAAAATTAGGAACTGCCATTTTTAAACGTAGACACATCCGTTGATTATAACGGCAGTGATCTAATTTTGTACCAGATAGTTTTGTTTCTGCTCTTGGAGCTGTTTTGAAAGCTATAAAAGGACATTTTTTTTTGTTTTGATGTTGCTCTTTGGATACACAAGAAAAAAAATCTTCTTTAAACAAAACTTTGTTATTTAAACCATTTATCAAATTCTTATCTCACCCCCATCCTTTTGTCTCTAGGGTCGGATATTCCTGAGAAGTCTGAGTCTTACATGTATCCCCAGGATAAGGTGGTTCCTGTGGGCAGTAACTTGACCTTCTGCTGTATTGTTAAGGAGAAGGTTAATTTTAAAGAAATCGTGTACATGGGTCAGCAGATGAGCGCCACACGCTTGAGCAGAAGAACTTATGCCATTACAGTAACCAACCAGCCAGCATCTGGCAACACGGGCACCAACGTGGTCTGCTGTTCCCCAGTGTTTACTCTCACAGGAGCTGTGGTGTTTGTAGGCTGTGAGTATAATTCATATCAATTTATATCTAAATATATATTATGCTAAATATAAGAAATATGAAGAAATGTGTATTAGATATTTAAAATTACATACACTACCATTCAGAAGTCTAGGTTAGGGTTAATGTTTTTAAAAAAACGAATCTTCTGCTCACCAAATCTGAATTTATTTGATCAAAAATACAGTAAAAATAGTAATATTTTGAAATACTTTTACAATTTAAAGGTTAGTTCACTCAAAAATGAAATTTCTGTCATTAATTACTCACCCTCATGTTGTTCCAAACCCTTAAGACCTTCGTTCATCTTCAGAACACAAATTAAGATATTTTTCATAAAATCCGATGGCTCCGTTTTAATTCTTCGTTATTATATAATTATTATTCGTTATTTTACTTTATTACTTTATTTATTTTATTTCCCAACTAATGACTCATCCGGGCTTTCCAATAAGTTGCACGTAAGGGAAAAAAAAAGCTTTCTTCCACTTAAAAAGAGTTGTGCACTTTTAAGCACTTTTTATTTTAATATATCTCTTTACATAAGTTTTTTTTCTACTTAAAACCTATAATTTCATTATTTTACTAACCCAACTAATGACTCATCCGTGCTTTCCAATAGGTTGCACGTGAGGGGGAAAAAAATAACTAAATAAAAAGTGTTATTTTACTAACTGATATTTGACATTATGGCCAAGAAAAAAATGGTCTTTAAAAGTATTTATTAACCAGACAAAAGTTAATTGACGTTCGCTGAATTCTGGGTTTATATCTTAAACTGCCGCTTCAGTGCAGTATAGCCACAGTGATATCAATGAGCACAATCTCCCGAGACACTACAATAGGCTACTAATAATTCATTAATAAGGGCTATTTTCTTGTACAAAATTAAATATTTTGCCTGACACTGTATTTTCACAGACTAACACACGTCACGTCTCTGGCATAGACTACAGTATTTAAAATAGCAATTTAATTTACAGAGCAATTCCTGCAAAGATTTTAGGTTAACTATAGTCTATAGAAGAGACTAGGATTAGTGTGTGTATTTTTTTTTTTTTTTTTTACAGTCTATGGTGTCGACTCGCAGCGGGGCGTGGCGGGGGCGTGGCATCACGATGGTGTCTCTCCATCATGATGTCAGTCAGCCATCACAACCCTATTTTAGCGCACAAAAAGTATTCTTGTAGCTTCTTAACATTAAGGTTGAACCACTGTAGTCACATGGACTATTTTAACGATGTCTTTAGTACCTTTCTGGGCCTTGACAGTGGTAATTAAATGGCTGTCTATGGAGGAGTCAGACAGCTCTCGGATTTCATCAAAAATATGTTCATTTGTGTTCCGAAGATGATTGAAGGTCTTACGGGTTTGGAACGACATGAGGGTGAGTAATTAATGACAGAATTTTCATTTTTGGGTGAACTAACCCTTTAATTTATCTTTACAAGTGGTTTTTTCTAAAATATTATGATATATAAGCTCTATAAACATAAATCCACCACTGTAAAATGCACATACAACTTCAGAAAACAGGAAAATTTGAGTGTTCGTTTTTAGCATAATGACTGGCAGTAGATGATTGCTGTGCAATGTTAAAGAGCGACTTGCATGTGGCTTTGTTGTGTGTAATTGCTGTAGATCCGCCGGGAGATGAAGGGTTGGTCTGCGAGACGCGGGACCTGGTATCCGCAAAATGTTCTTGGTGGAAAGGACGTGACACTCACTTGAAAAGAAAGATCAACCGCACTAACTACACCCTTAATGGAAGGCAAGAAACACACTACACAGGAACCACTGACCACATACACTATAGCATTTGGCGCTCAGGACCGTAATGTCCTTGGTACATAAAAAGATCACCAAACAGCAAACCGCGTTAAATGAGATGGAAAAGGATACTTTTGTCATGTTTATTTTTACTGCTAATCCAAGAATTCCATTAATGTTCTAATCTAATTAATGTACCATTTCTTGTCTGACGTGACAGCTGTGAGTATTATTCATACAAATTTATATGAATATTTATAAATGCATATCAATTATTTAATAATTATTTATTGTAATAATAAATGTTTCATACACAACCATACAAAAGTTTAGGGTCAATTCATTCAGTCTGATTATGTGATTTTTTTTTTTTTTTTTGAAAGAGTCTCTTCTGTTCACCAAAGCTGCATTTATTTGATCAGAAATACAGTAAAATCAGTAATATTGTGAAATATTATTTCAATTTAGGATATAACTTGTTTTCTATTGTAATATTTTATAAAATGTAATTTATTCCTGCAGTTCAAAGCTGAATTTTCAGCATCATTACTCCAGTCTTCAGTGTCATATGATCCTTCAGAAATCGTTCTAATATGCTGATTTGCTGCTCAAGAAACATTTCTTATTATTATGAACTTATTATTAACTTAATGTGATTATTGGACCATTTCCTCTCGGAATGAATGAATGTCTAGGTTTTATAAGCCATATTTCTGTCCGCAGGGACTGTTTGGTGACTAATGATGGGAACACCTCTTGGTGTAGTTCGAAGGTCTGGGAGGACAGCTGGACTCTGGTGGCTCGAAATACTCTTGGAACAGTTCAGCTTACTGACTCCGCCCAACTTGCTGACCGCGGTACCACATTTCAATATGTTCTCCTTTTAATTGAGTATATCAACATTATAAATAGAGTCAGAGTGACTGTGTCTTAATATTCTTATGAGTGAGAACTTTTCTCTGACGGTTTTGTCTCTCTTCCAGTACATCTGTTGGCTCCAGCAAATGTGACAGCGGTCGAAGTCAAGGCGTGGAACGCCACACTGCACTGGAGTTGGCCTGTGGCAGCGTATAAAAAGCTGGAGATGGTCTGCCAGCTGCAGCTCATCGGCCATGAACTTTCCAGTACAGTAAGTTCACTGCTCAGCTTTCAGCTCCCAGAACTCTGCATGCTTTTTGTTTGGTCTTGAGTTAAAGAGGTAGTTAAATTAAATAAAATTTTGACATCATTTACTCAAGAAAAACACAACTTTTATTTTGAGAAAATTAAGACAAAACAAAAATGCAAGGTGCATAATGCTTATCCTCAAAAAATAAATAAAGAACTGGTTTCAGAAAGTAGTCTTTACTTTAAAACTGTCTATACAGGGTAATATTTTATGTATTTGAGGTCTGAGATGTGGGAACTGTGAAGAGAGAGAGGATAAGAGACAACAGTTTGCAGTTCAGCTCAGTATTGCCGTCTAATTAGCCAGTATTGTCTTAAATAGCCTGTACTTCATCTTTTATAACATGAGATTTTGACCAAATGTATTCATTTTTTTTTTTTTTTTCTGTGAAAAATTAGTTTTGGACATAAAAGGTAATAAAAAATAAATCCCATGTCCCCACCCCACGCAATGTTCTCACCTTTTTTACCCCTTACCTGTTTGCATCCCTCGAAGAATCTATATTTTTGACAACACAACATTGCACTTAGTTTATTATTCAGGTACCTTTTTAAAAGACTACAATTGAAAAATGTAAATATTAAAAATTTCAACCTTCCAAAGTGGCTAATAGGAGTGACTGCATTACACCCTGCTGCTCAAATCCACCCGCCTTTGGCGGGTTGGCGAGTGTTAATGTCAAGCCCTGGTTATTGTTATTCATGCTTTTCAATATGCTCTGCAAAATATTGAAAACCAAATTGTATTTGAAAGAAGACTGTACAAGTTTAAAATGATGTGAGGGTGGAATAAATGATGTTACTTTTCCTTTTATTGCAACGTTTTCCCTCATTCTTTTTTTTAGTCCTGTTTTTGATGCAACATTTGTATTTATTTTTGATGCACACTTTAAACTATTACTTAAGCCACCTTAGCAGTGATGTTTTGTAAATCAGTTTAACCAATCAAAATGGTTATTTAACCTATTCCTTGTAGGACTATTATATAGTATTTAAAAATGCCTACTGATTTCTAACCGATGGGCTGATATTTCTCTGTGTGTGTGTGTGTGTCTTTAGCGTAACTACAGTGGCACAGGTCTGTCATCTGTGATGCTGGAGGGCTTGTGGCCGGATGTGGACTTCACTGTGACTGTGCGATGCGGCTCTAAGCACAGTTTCTGGAAGTGGGGGGATGAGAGCGCCCCCTACAGGTTCCACACAAAAATTGACCGTGAGTAATTAAAATAACTTGCAGGAAATTAATAATAAATCTAAAATGATTTAGTCTACTTTGTCTGTTACTTAGTCACCACATATGACAGGTCAGATATATTATGTTTAATAACGCACATGCTCTTAAACACTGTGTAATTTCTTAATTGTTTACCCTGATTTCTACATCATTTCCTGTTATTTTTATGTTTATTATTTATTAAGATATATCAGGTTTCTAAAGATCTATAACAAAGTCTGCATTTTCAGGTCCTGATGCTCTTGATGTCTGGGTCTGGATGGACAGCAGTAACACAGGACTTGTTCTTTGGAAAGTAGGAACAAACATTGTTTTATTTGCCATAATCTAGGATATGAAACATAGCTTATGTCATAAAACTGAATGACATGTTATTCTTTTAAGTAAACATGGTGCCATCTGCCTCTTTTCATTCAGCCTGTGTCTGTGAGAAAAAGTCACGGTGCATTAGTCGGCTATAAGGTTTCTCAGAGCTCAGCAGAGCAAGACGGGTGGACAACGGTTTCTCTTCCTCCTGAGAGCTTTAACTATCCCATCATCCTTAACAACAGCAGTGACATCACCGTTGCCGTGGCAGCACAAAACCCAGCTGGTCTCTCTCAGCCTTCCACTGTGACCACACCAGCATACAGAGCAGGTAGAGGGAGTATGGGATATTTCCTCAGCTACCAGACTGCTAAAGTGTTTTGTGCATCATATTTGGGTTTACCATATATAATATAATATAATATATAATATAATATATAATATATATATATATATGTATATATATATATATATATATATATATATATATATATAATATATATATATATATATATATATATATAATATATTTTCTGTGTGATTTCTGACTGATCAGAATTGTTGAAACTAGATTAGAAAGAAAGATTTTGGCTTTATGGCTATTTTATGTATAAATTGCATTCAAATAACTAAACTTCAAATGACGGAGCCCCAGCACATAATAATAATAATAATAATATGTATATAGCGCCTTTCAAGAACCCAAGGACGCTGTACATAATGTTGATAGATAACATGAATACAAATATACACAAATAAATATACACATATAAACAAAATATATATATATTATATTGTGACCACAAATTAAGAATTAATTCTCTCATTTTAGTAAATCATGGCAGTTTCCTAAATTGTTCACTTGTTTTAGCTAAATCGTGGCCTTTTAAGAATTTGTTTCCAGGATTTAAGTAAATAGTGTGCACAATATAATAATTAATTCCCTTGTTTTAATACATTGTGGCCTTGTTGAACTAATTCATTCCCTCATTTTGATTTAACTAAAACAAGGGAACAAATAATCACAGCGTGGCCATGATTTAGTAAACCAAGAAAATGAATTATTATATTGTGCTCACGATTTACTTAAAATGAGGGAATAAAACATTCTGATGTATTAATAATTCATGGGAATTAATTGTTAATTCATGGCCAAGAAATACATATTTTTGAATGTCATGTCCAGGGCTCCGTATCAACTTAATTCTAAGTAATTAAGTTTTTTTTGAGTAGCACTTTGGCACTCAATGCTATGTATTGCAATTGCAACTGTTTTAATCCATTGACATTTGTAATAAACAAAAAGACAGACTAGTGTTAAACTACATGTGTTTTGTATTTGGTCATTTTTCCTGTAGATTCCCAGCTGTCTACGTCTGAGCTGCTTGGCACAAATGGAACGTTTAACCTCTCCTGGCAGCCAAATGCCAATGCAAGCAGAGGGTACGTGGTGGAGTGGGTCCCAACCGGCTGCAGTGGGCTGTGCCCTGTTAACTGGGAGAAAGTTCCAGAAAAAGAAAACAACTTCACTGTGAAGCCAGGTGAGTCCTTAAAATTCATCTACAAGTGACTTATCTATTGGAAAAATTTTTAAATTTCCAGTTCTTTTATTAAAAACCCTAAAAGTATTTGGTCACATAAAAATGTCTGAATTCCATTGCATTAGATAATAAAACCAAACCATCTGTTCTCTAATGCTGTGAGATCTTTTCTCTTCACTGACTCACTGCCTTTGTATCAGCTGGGTTTTTGGTCAAGTGAGTTCTTCTCAAGTTCACACAGGTGTCCTAGCAGAGAAATGATACGAAAAATAACATTGAACTTAAACGTGAATATCGTTTAAACGTGATTCTTAGTGTGATTATGAAATCGCAAAGGCTGCGATTTATTTATTTTTTTTTATGCGCGTTATCTACTTCTGCAGCAGGGCATGCCCACTGGCTTTCAGATGGAGAAGCATTTACTACTGATCACAGAGCCATACAGCTCTGACAAGCTGCGCTTAAAATAATCGTAGCCTTTTTGCGAAATCGAGTGCGGTTTAATCGCGATAAATCTTGCAGCCCTAATGCCCACCTATGGTTTTCATTGGCTGCCCATCTACAATGAAGCCATCGATACAGTTCGTATCACTGTTTACAAGTGCTGAGTAAGCCTCTGGAGCTGAAATTCATATAGGTAATGGGTGTTTAGTTTCCGACATGCACTGTAAGTGGTAGACCAATCACAACAGACTGGGCCATCTGACCAATCAGAGCAGAGCAGGCTCTCAGAAAGGAGGGGTTCAGAGTGACTGAATCCTTTATCGAACTGTTTCAGACACTGTGAGAAAAGAGGTGATGCTGCTGCAATGAATATTATGAGAAAAGGGTTATTTGTCCTCCAAAACAAAATTACAATACTTTAAATTAGCATAATAATAACTACTGTATCTGTTCCACTAAACACAGTCACACAAGTACTTCATTTAAAAACCTAACAAACATCTTTTTGTCAAATGTTTTGATTGAAAAATGTCTTTGTGCTGTCTTTCTTCAACATCCATGACAGTTGGTTTGATATTTTGTTATTTCCGATGCAATGGCAATGGATTTCTTCATGCTTTGTTTATACCACAACTGAATGTTTTTTCCATGCGCCTTGTTGATTGATCAGTCTCTGCTGATTTCAGACTCTCTGGAGGAAGGAGTGAGGTACACCGTATCTGTGTATGCTCTCTCAACCGGCGCTGCTACGCTGCTGCAGAGATGGCAGGGATACTCACAGGAAATGAGTAAGAGAACCATTGCTGTTCACCGCTAATAAGGCGCTTTCACACATACAGCCTTTGCCGTAAATTCAACAACATTTTTCCACTTAGAAGTCCTGTGAGACTTGTTGATAAAATGCTGGCAAGTCATTAATCATTTTGTGGAGGCATGTGAATGAGAGCATTATGTAAATTATATAAAACGCACACATCCGATACTTGTGTGAATAACATATTTATGCCTTTACTGGAAACGTTAATTTACCAATTTTATGGGAAGTTCGTGTGAAATGGCTGTTGACTTTTTTTACTGAGGCAAAATATTTGGTTAACCACTGGTTTAAATAACCCATGAAATGGTTAGACAAACACAGGTAAGGTGGGGCAGGACATATAAAAGAGCCCATGGCTTTACGTTTTGTTGCTTACTAATATCTGAAAAACAGTTACACAAAATTATTTTGGCTTCTTTCGTTTGATCTTCTGTAGTTCCTGCACAGTCAGTTGATTTATCAGCCATTCAAACTGGCTCGGATGTGCTGTTGTCTTGGAAAGCCACCACGATGGAACTTCAGCGTGGATTCATACGTGGATACAACATCTACCTGGCAAATGCTGCACATCTGGATCTTGTTGGTAAGCACTTTCACAAATTTGTGAGTAGAAAAAGCATCTGCTGATAAGAACAGAAATGCTTTATTATTGCATTTTAGTATAAGCAAAATTACTAACTGGTCAATGAAACCATGTCTGAAATGACGTCTGTAACGTTCGGTTTGGGACGAATACATGTACCGTTACACCCCTAGTTTTAATGCATTATACTTTCTAAAGTTTTAACAATGAATAGATAAGTATTACATAACTGTGTATAATAATTATAACTGTGGTTACAATTATTCGTGAGACCATTTAAAATACTTTATAATGCATTATATAGAAAGGCTTTAAGTAAAGTGTTACTAAAACTTTTATCTTTTGTTATATATTTTAATACTTGTCTCTTGTGGTTGTGTTCCAAGCTAACATCACTGATCCTGAGGTGCAGTCATACAGGGTGAAGGGTTTGTCCCAGAGCTCGTGTAAGTTCATAGTGAAGGCCTACACTTCAGCTGGGGAAGACATGGGGACGACTGTGGCCATTCAAATTGAGATGGACAGTAAGACATTGTGATGCTAATTCAGAGATTTTGCCATTGATCTGTAGCCTTACTTAATATCAATGTCAACACTTGTTTTTATTTTTTAACTGCTTAAATAGAACTACTAGTAAATTCACATATTGCAGATAACATATTAGATTATGTCCTTCTCCTAAACTTCTCCTTTTCTCTGTTCATCCAGCAGCCGACATATTGTTTGTTGGAATTCTTGTACCGTTAGCAGCCATGTTCGGCTGTCTCATCCTCATCAGCATCTGCTGCTACAAGAAGAGAGAGTGGTAGGACTTTTTAAAAGTGTTTTTAATAAGTTAAATAATTTAAAAAGCCATTTGATCAAATCCTTTTGACCTACAGTAAATGGCTTAAAGTATGTGTGCTACAACAGACAGTGTTCTTTCAGTCTTACTGATCAATCAGTGTTACTTTGTTATTGTTAATATACTAAAATAGTGCATAATAATGTTTGGATTAGTTTTTATTTTTATATTTTCAAATCATTTAAGTTTTAGTCAGTTTTAGTAATTTTGTTTTTAACGAAAACAACACTGATGTAAATCAGTTATTAAAGTGTTTTCTTGATGGTTTTGTATTATTTAATTAATTCCAGGGTAAAGAAAGCTTTCTATCCTGAAATTCCTGGACCGAAAGTACCTGGAGACTGGTCGTCCCCACAGGTAAAACCTTTAATGGTGATACGGTACCTTGAAAAATATTGATATTTGATACCATTTTCGATACTACGGGAAAATTGCCATGTATACCGCCATACGGATTTATCTCTTCATTTTTTGATAATTTAAGTAATTTTGTTTTAATAGCTTACACGCAGCACAGGGAGGCTTTATTTGAATCGTTAAATTACATTTTCAAAAAAACAAACGTCATATAAAAAATGAATGGTAAGTAAACAGTAATAAAATAAGAGCAAATAAATTGCAAACAATAGCACAAATAAATACAATAGAATAAAGACACAAATGAAATAAACATGGCTTTAAGTTTTTCAGGTGGGTCTAACTGTAGTGTTTAAGTCAGAAATACTACAGAAATTAAAGTAATCAAATGTAAAATAACACTGGATAGTTTTCATTTTAACAGATTAATGCTTACAATTAGGCCCTGTGTCCACCAAAGCGTTTTTTTCCCCCGTGTCTAGTGTATTTTTCTAAATGTTTTCAATGGGAGCGCCACGTTTTTTAAAACAGCAGGAGCGTATTGAGTCGTTGAGCATCTATTTCACATTGAAGTGCTGAGCGCTTGGCGTTTTTTACCGGTTGGCGGGAGTTAAAGAATGTTCAACTTTGGGTAAAATGCTGCGCTCATTATTGTCACTTTGTACCCAGCCGTCCAATCACAGTGGAGGGGCAGGACAAATACAACACCGACCAACCACCACATTCTGCTTGTACATTGTCAACAGATGACAACAACAAGCATAATAACAGAACAAAATAATTCAAAACGAGGCAAAGCAAACACTTTAAATTGTATTGATGTTTTTATATAAAAACAGTACAGAAACAAACTATATGTGAATTGAGATACTAGTAACACCCCCATGAATATTCTGTATCATGGCAAGGGAAGCGTCTCAACTGAAAATAAACTGCGTTGCCGAAACGCTCTCAAGCGCCCACAGATAGGCTTTTTCAGCAGAGCGCCTAGCGTTTTCAGCTGTCTAAAAATGCTTTGGTGGACACAGCCTTTAAGTTAAAAAAGTTATTCAGTCAAGAGCAGCGAGTGAATTTACTCTGTCTTTTGTTTTTTGATTAACATGACAGGCGGCAGCAGGTTTATTAGGCTGCTGTCACTTTAAGAGCTGCATGGATCCAATATACTGTTACACAACAGACTGTATTTACCTAAATACTTGGCAAGAAGGACATTTTGACATAATTTTGTGGGTATTTGACTGTTTAAGCACAACAAGCCACAAAAAAGAAGTCAATTTGGCACTCGCTAGCTGTTTGAGAGCAACACTTATATAGATCAGTGGTTCGCATGCTTTTGATGTGAGCGCAAAAACCGCTGGAATTACTAAAATTATGCGCAATGAAATCACTATTCAACCAAAGCGAATGAGATGAGTGAGAGGAGGCGGGTGTGTGTGTCAATTCACCGTCGGAGAGAAAAGAGAGTGAGAATGCGCAGCTGGTATTGGTTGTATCGAAACTGCTTAAGAAGAGTATTGGAACTGTTTCAGATATTTCAGTATCGATACATATCAAAATATCAAAATTTTTTGTCAACACTAATTACTGTTAATAACTTTTTGCTACAAACATGAATGATTCCTCAAATTGCAATTCTGTTGTTTGTGTTTAGGGTCCTCTGGATGTGAAGCCCTCTCCTCACAGTCTGGTCCACATTGAGGAGAGTCCAGAGTGGGAGTTCAGTAAGAAGGGTCTGGTCCCGGTACCAGAGGAAGAGGAGGAGTTTGAGAATGACAACATCGAGGTAGACACAGACTCCGATGAACCGGCCCTCCTGAGATATTACAACCAGGTTGTCGGTGACGGCTACCACGGTAACCATGTTTCAGACTCCTCCGGTTCCTCAACCGCCTCAGTGGGTTCCACACAGACTGAAATCACCTACGCGGGCATCCAGAGCCCGACCTCTTCACAGGGGGCGTCCGGCGGCGAAGGTTACAGGCCTCAAATGCAGTCCACCGTGGATCCAGCCGAGCCGCAAGATGAATTTGAGGCCGACTTCCAAGACGATGGCTTGAATACAGGCTATAAACCCCAGTGTTCCTGGCAGCTGGATTCTCCAGAGGCGGAAAACTTTAGTGGTTCCCTTGGCAGCCCTACGTCGGTCACATCATCCCAGTTCCTTATTCCAGAATCCTCTGAGGAGAAACCACAGTCTTCCAGCACCTGGTTCCACAGTTTTCTCTCCAGAAAATCCTGAGAACACACTACTTCACATATGTGCCCTTACTGGTAATCTATCACAATTGCATAATCAACATCACTACTGTTTCTCAAGGACTTGTGTTACTGGCCAGAGAGGTGAAGTACTACTGAATAGCTGAAGGTGGCCGTATCTTCTTCCGCTCGCTCAGAGCATAATGACATTTACCCCTAGGAACGCCACTTTTGTTCATACAACAGTGTTCGTGCCTCTTTCTGCATCGTTTTTGGAGTGATCGCAGTAAATCTACACCCTTACGACAATATATTGAGCACAACATTTCACTGCTCTTTTTTCATTCTTAATTTAACGGTTTTGTAGCAGTCAAATGTAGGCGATCCGGTAAAACATGATGATTTGCATTTCAGAAGATGAAAACAAATGCATTGAGGGTTTGTACTCAAAGTCTGCGCCATTTTCAGGTGATTTTAAAAAATATTATGTAGCCTCGAGCAACTTTTTCTCCACTCTCGGTGTAAATGTAAACGGATACATTCCCGTTGAATAAGCTGACAGAACAAAAGGAAAAGCAGAATGGGGAAACGTGCATCTGGGGTTTTGCTTAAACCCTTCATGACATTTCCCTGATTAAGAAACACAGTTGTTGAAGTGTTCACATGATCTTTCGTTGCCAGCTTGATCTGTGTAAAATGAATGTAAACACGCTCAGTGTTACTTAAGGATGTTATGCAGCTAGTTTTGTGTATTTTTGTTTAGAGGTTGATGCTCAGTCAGTATCATATTGAAACATACATTCGGCTAGGGCTTCACAATTTGGGGGGGGGGGGTGGATTAAAGAAAAAATGTGATTTGCAATTTTTAAAATGTGATTTAAAAAAAAAAAAAAAATCCAGATTTGCTGTGCTTGTTTGTAGGGCTGCACAATTTGGCCATACATTTTGTAATTGTATAGCAATGTGACTAATAATAGTATTTGTTTTATTGAATAATAATAATAACTATTATTATTACTACTACTACTACTACTAATACTACTAAATAAAAATAAGAAATTTTGCTATTGTAATATTTCACGGTAAAATAAAAAAAATAAATTAAGATTATAATAATTTTAGAATTGTTTTATTTTAGAGTACAACTGTAAAATTACAATACTAATAGTTATGGCTGTCTTAAGTTCTTTATTTTCAAACTTTAAACCAACAACCTTTTTATTTTGGTGGAAAACCACATGGTCAGCCTTTGCAATTTGATAATCACACTAGGCCATATTCGGTTTAATTTCGATTAATATTGCAGCCCTATTCTCTAAAAATGGTCTAACATGGCTATTGGTCTAATAATATTAAAAAAGGATATTAGACTCTTCTAGTCCAAGTTTTCTAGTCTTTTTTTTTAAATTTATTTTTGCTTTCCAAAGGTCAGTAACATTTTAAATTAGCATTATCCGTACAATATGTGAAGCACCCTTTCAGTTTTATGAATGCGTCTTTGTATTTCACACCCAAAAGTCCTTGAATATGGGACTCACTTCAACTCTCACACATGCATAGCACCACCCAGTATAAACTCAACTAAGTGTTATCGTATGTCTAGTCCTAGATGCGTCTGTCCAGAATGCTTGTATGTGTACCCCTGCTTGTTTCCATAGTTTATAATGGGGTTTCAAATGACCACAGTGCCTCAGGAGCTTAGTTATATTATATCCAAAGAACAGCACCTTCTCTCAGAGCAGTTTCCCCATCATTAGGATGGACCACAGGGTAAATCACTTCAACTGGCCTTACCGACATCAGAGGAACCTGTTATTCTAACATACAGATATGGGAGCTATTTGTTTAACATTACTGTGAAGGCCTTTTCCTGAGCACTGTGCATATCGCTAGTCCTCCAAATCCTTGTGCAGCAGTCAGAACAACATGATGTCGCTACACTGAGCCTGAATGGTAAAAGTCGACATGAAATCAAAAGCTACCCAGTTTACTTTATTAATACACATTCCTGTGTGCTGTTGTGACACTTTATTCAAATTTTAAAAAGGTTGCTCCTCTGAAACGAACCTGTTCTTGTTAAACAATAGTTTAATTAATTTCTGGTTCTATTCTTCCATGAAATACCCACTTTTCACCATCTAATCAATGTCTGATAGATAAAATCAAGCCTCACCTTACATTTTTTTGCATGCTGAATATCTTGTTTTCCTCTGGGACATCATAGAACGGAAGTAAAATGGGTTGCGATGCAATTTCTTGTCGACTTTGAAGAGCATCAGATAGCAGTCATTACACTCCTAATGTGGCATGTGATTGAAAGGGCATTAGATGAACGTTATAAGGAGAAAGATTATGAAATATTATGGGATAGGTCAGCATCTACTTTTGCTTAAGCTTTAAACACTACTGTGAAAGATTTTATGTTGGAATAAGTAGTTACTAATATGTCATTTTTGCAGTTATACATAGAGATCTTTTAAAGAAGCCTACTAATGTTTATTTTTTTATTTGCTTGTATGAATGTGAAATGCATAAGTGTCATTATCTATGTAATGGTTTTTTTTAACTGTTGAAGAATATGCATAGAAAGCCTTAGCTGTGGATTTTATAGCCCAGATGAGCTTTATTAGTGTGTCATTAAATGATTTAATGATATATATATGCTGTCAAAATCATCTTAAAGGCTTCACTACAGGGAGAAAGTGAGAGAAATCTGAGATAGATATATATCAGACATGAGCAACTTCCATATGTGATCAAGATCACAGTGGGCTGTCACTACAAGCGTGAGGCGTTAATGTAAATATCATGTTAACACTACTGTAAATAAGCTTTTCTCTTGAGCATGAAGATCATCACATTGGGAATATTGCACCAATTAATATTTACTAATTATTATTACAATAATGTTGTTGCCTTTTCATGCATGACAGATTCCACATTCAGTGTTCAGAGAGGGGAAAGATGAACTCTGAATGAGAAATATGGAATAATTTAATTAGAAACACTATATTAAGTGTGTGTAAACACGTAATTGTAAGAAAAAATAAAGATGTATCCTGGCATCTGAGCTCTTTATACTCTGCTAACACTAATATTGTGTACTCTGTATTATTATAGACAATAAATCCAGATAAACCACACTGTTTTTCTGTGATTATTTTCTTTTGGACATTGCATTGCATGTTTTTGCTTCTGTAATGGCATTGCGAAAGCTATGTGCAGTAATATTTTGCTTTGTCAGTAAATCCCCTGGTGATATTTTCTCCATTTTACCGTTATTCCAGTCTAAAATGGGCCTGATCGTCATTATGTGCAGAATGCTTTTGTTTTCTTCAGACAGGATGGCAGCAGTGCTCGTAAAAGGGAGGAAGACATTTAGAGGAACATCTGATGTAGGTCAGTTGTCCTCATTTTCACCTCTATAAACCCACAACTTTCAGCCTTCTCTTGTTTTATTGGTGCTCTATCCTAATGCTTTAGTGACATGCATCAGTTATGTCCTTATATAAAGTTTTTAGGGTTATGATTCTCCTTTACAAATAAAACATGCTCAATATATTTCTGCAGTGATGGTAACATTTTTAAGTTTTAATAAAAGATAAATTGATTCATTTTCAAACAAGCAGCAATAAGAATTATAAGGAAAAACTTTTTGAAAATACTCTTTAATTTTTAATTCATGTACATTAATAAATAAATTAAGTCATTTAGAAATGTTTTTAGAAAAGATTATCTGAGATCATAATTTGGAAGCTAAAGGATCACAATTAAATAAATAATTTTAAGAATCAAATTGTTTTATAGTGTATTTTTACAGAAATTTCAAATGCATAGTCATTTGACTTTTAATTTATTATTATCCAATTTTAAATAACAACATAACAGAACCTCGTGACAACGAATATCTTCAGCAAAGGTCTGTAATTTAGGTCGCAAGGCACATCCACTCTACCATGAATCCCATTCAGGGAATTTTAGTTGGACCTTTGTGCTCAGTGGTTACTGTGGCAACACCACGCCAAAACGAGACACTCCCCAAAACAATGTCATCCATAAACTACACAGATGCCTAGATTATCCTTACATCTTTGTATATATAAAATTATTAAATTTCCTTAAGAAAATTAAGCGTTCAGAATGTCTGACATAATCTGTCAGTGGCTGAATTCAGAGCTCCGGCTGTCAAAAGTCGTTGGTAAGTTACGAAATAGCCGTTAGCAAACGAGTTAACGAGAATGATCCGTCCATAAACGTATGTATTTATACCCGATTTAACAGCTAAGCTATCAGTAATAATTTCGCCTCTTTTTTTTTCTTCTGAATGATTTATGAATCTATTGTAGAGCCGTATTCCTTCGCAAGGGATTTTGCAAACGGTTATTTGATAGGAGAGATCCTGTACAGATATGAGCTGCAGGACGACTTCCACCTGTTCTCCAAACAAAGGTATAGATGGATGGACATACATATTTTTATGTTGATATTTTATATACATTTTTATTATTTGTTAATAGCTACCTAATAAATAGGTATTGATGGACAGTTGTATGGATGGAAAGGTAAACGGGTAACGTTATAGATGACCGGATATATTGAATGGGTGAATGGTGGATGGATGGATATAGATATTGATGAATCCAAAATGGTCAATATTCATATTATTCATATCCTATATTAATCATTAATTATCATCTATAACTTGTGATTTTTAGTATTGCTTATGATTTCAAGTATTCATATAATCTTACTCATTGAATTCCGTTACTATTGTATAATCACATATAATCATATACTTACTCCATATATACTCCTTATTGTACTCACTTATTATTTTGTTCTTCATTGTGTTTTCTGTCACCTGCTGAACTAGGTTATCATTTTCCAAGTGAACTTTCAGTGTTCTAGGTAATGGGTTATGGTCACATAACCAAAGCGAAGATAATCTCAGAATTTGATGCGCTTGTGCACTTGATGTAGTTTCTCCTGCAATAATATTTTGTATTCAAATGAAGGGTCATGAGACCATAAAATTACCCAATGACTGTTTGGATAGCAGGAAACCATAAAATGTCATAAATTCTCCAAAACAGCGGAAAGGTTAAGTTGACCTCTCTTATCTATCTAAACAGATCTGGAAGGGTGTGATGTAAGTTTTTCCTAACTTCAGGGTATATAATTGGCTTGCTCCTTCAATTGGTACTTTATTCTTCTCCTGAATTGCATCTTGCTGTCTCTCGTGGCGCCACTTTTTAATGATTTTCTTTTAGATTACTATACTCGGATTCCAGAATTTTATCCTTATAGATATTCGATTTTTGATTGTTATTCTACCTTTTGATTTTATTAAATTTGTTCATTATCAATTAAAGTTCTCGTGTTATTTCAATTTTTAATTCAATAAATAAATAATTTTTTATCAACATCATTGACTGCCTGGATCTCATTATCTCAAGTTTTTGCATCAGATATTAAAATTGTTTTTTTATTTATTTTATTTTTTTTTATGAAATATATATTTTTATATCCATCCCTTTATGGATGCTTGCTCATACCATATAAGTAAAAGTAATGGGCTTTATTTTTATTTATTTATTTATGCTTAATATAATTTTTTTAATTGTAGATGGATAATCATATGTGGCCTAGATACATATATCATGTAAAAATTATATTTTGAGTTTTGGGTGAAGTGTGACGTTTTTGTGAGATTCATCCAAACAGATACTTCCATGAAGGATGACGTTAAAATGATTTGTAACACAGCCACTGATCAAATATCTTAATTATCAGTATTCGTGTTATTCCACAGCACAGCAAATGCAAAGCTGAATAACTTCACCCGTATTGAGCCCACGCTGCAGCTGCTAGGCGTGCCCTTTGACCTGGCCATGGCCAAAGCGGTGATGCAGGGCAGACAGGGGGCGGCCACACATCTGCTTTACCAGCTCTACATCCTGCTGCAGAAGAAGAAGAAATCAGGCCTCACTGCCACAGCCATGGAGGTCATGCAGCCTGCGGCCACGGCCCGATTACACCGCATAGAGAACAGCATCTATACTGAGGTGATCCTTTAGAACAAGGTCAAATAAATACATTTCTTTCCTCCTCCTCCTCTCTCAGGCATGGTCATAATGTTCTGGTTATTTGGCAGGTTGGGATAACTTATTGTCTGGAAAAATATTAAAAGATTAGTTCACTTCAGAATTAAAATTTCCTAATTAATTTACTCACCCCCATGTCATCCAAGATGTTTATGTCTTTCTTTCCTCAGTCAAAAAGAAATTTTTTTGAGAAAGATTTTTGAGAAAAACATTCCAGGATTTTTCTCCATATAGTGGACTTCACTGGGGTTCAACGGGTTGAAGGTCCAAATGCAGCTTCAAAGGGCTCTACACAATCCCAGACGAGAAATAAGGGTCTTATTCCTCGTAAGGGCAAAACGATTGTTCATTTTCTAAAAAAAAATAAATGTATATACTTTTTAATCACAAATGCTCATCTTGCACTAGCTCTGCAATGCACCACGCATTACATAATCACGAAAGTACAGATCCAGTGTGTACAAAGCGAACGTGCAAAGACTAAGTTAAATGGCCTTTACAAAAAATAAGGTAAAACAATGAAGTTGGACGATTTTGAAGTTGGAGGAGAAAATGAGATGGAGTTTTTTGCCCTACCGCGGTATTTCTGTCACGTGTGACCTTTCCAATGTGATTACGTAATGAGTGGCGCATCGCAGAGCTAGTGCAAAACAAGCATTTGTGGTTAAAAAGTATAGATCGTTTCACTAAATAAGACCCTTATTCCTCGGCTGGGATCATGTAGAGCCCTTTGAAGCTGCACTGAAACTGCAATTTGGACCTTCAACCCATTGAACCCTGTTGAAATCCACTATATGGAGAAGAATCCTGTAACATTTTCCTCAAAAACCTTAATTTCTTTTTAACTGAAGAAAGAAAGACATGAATATCTTGGCTGACATGGGGGTTAGTTAGTTTCATGTTTTGATTAGCTTCACCAACACTGCAACCTTGGGACCAAAGAAAAGAGTCTCATTTCAGGCTGTTTGTCTCACAGCGCTTGAAGACGGTGGTAAAGCGTGAGGCAGATCTGAAGATGCAGAAGATCGCAAAACGCTTCCATAAAAGAGGGCAGGACATGTACAACCGCTCGGTCATGACTGAACTCCTGAAGGAAGAGGACCGGCTCAAACGGCTGGAGGAGAGGAGGCTGAGGGACATTGAAAAGGTCTGCCTTTCTAAAGCTGAACCACAGCTAACGTTTCCTTGCAATAAATATATACCTTTATCTTTTATTTATTCATTAGCATCAAACAGGCATTAAACCTGTTTGTTAAAACAGTTCACAGTTTTCACAAATGTGTTTTACTGTGAATCAGCATGTAATAGTGCTGACTGAGGTTGACAATATGATTTGTTGTTTGTCAGCACCGGCAGGCACGCAGAAAACAGAATGAGATTATGATTCAGATTCAGTCAGCTGTAGTTCAGATCCCAAAGCCTCCGCACGCTCGCACATCAAGAGCTTCTGAGAAACACCATCAGTTCCGGAAAAAGCAAGAGGCTCAGGTGAACAACACTTTTGACATCTTTTTCATGATAATAATGCACATTTAGCCCCATAAGTACTCATTATTGGAATATAGTATAGCAGTGATGTTATTGTTAACTAAAACTAAACTAATAACTAACTAAATAAAAAATTGGGAAACACTTTACACTAAGGTTTCATTAGTTAACATAAGTTAACATGAACTAACAATGAACAATACATCTACAGCATTTATTAATCTTAGTTAATATAATAAGATGTATTTGTTAACATTAGTTAAAGCACTGTGAACTAACATGAATAAACTGAACGACTGTAAGTAATATTAACGAAGATTTAATAAATACTGTAACAAATGTACTGTATTGCTCATTGTTAGTTCATGTTAGTTAGTACATGAAATAATGTTAATGAATGAAGGCCTTATTGCAAAGCAAAAATTGTTTTCAGTAATTGAAATAAAATGAAATATGAATATTAGATCAAACAAATTAAAAAACTTATTTTAGTAAGTTGCTGAAAGGCAACATTTCTCATTTTTAGGTTGAAGAATTACTAAAACTAAAACATAAAAAAAAAGATGAATGTAAATATAAAAAACATTAAAAAGACAAAACAACTACTAAAATGAAAACTGAAAATATGAAAATAAAAGCTACTTTAAAATATTAATATATGTAAGTATAAATAATACTAAAATAACTTTGCAGTACAGCACTATGATGCATAAATACTGTTTTGTTTTTTGCATCACAGTAATGAGAATTACTGCACCATAAGCTGATTTCTTGTTTCTTTTTGATTTTGGAATTAAAAATGACACACACGTTGTGATAGACAAGATCACTTTTTTTGGAAGAAAAACGGTCCATATGGAAAAACATTATGAATTGTCAAAGGTTGTTTTGACAGGATTTGATTGTGTGATTGTGACCCTTTAAGATGAAGTATGATTTTCAGCATGTTCATCGTGAGATAGAAAAGTTTGAGAAGCACCAGAAGAGGATTTCTCCTGCTGGCGTTGAAGCCTTTCTCTACAGGTATGTTTGCATAACGCTGAAAATCTAAGAATACAAACCAAAAACCACACAGAATCTACAGACAACAGGGTGACATACCGTTCAAAGTTCGTTCACTGACCGTCTAAGTCTTATTCCACACAAAACTGGAAATACTTTTCTGATTAGGTGAGCTCTGGGATGTAATGTAACTTTACCTGGATTTACAGTGGTCGTGTGACCCAGCCTATGAGTACAGGCGACAAAGAACAGTGGAACAAGGAGTACATTGAGAACATCCGTCAGCGCCTGGAGGAAGACTCTGCTGCCCGGGAACAGAGAGAGATGCGGAGACGACGTGCGCTGATGGAACAGCTCCAAGCCCATGAGGCTCAGCAGGTGATCCCTATAAAGCCTACTGCATCATATTCGATACACGCATTTCTAAGGCCTTTAAGTTATCAACATGATCAAAACTTTGCTGGAAAAGCTGTTAAACACAGTTTACTACATGCCTTCTGTCATCTGATTGATAGTCTATACTTTTTTAGCAAGTAAAAGGCCTTTTAGTATAATTGTAAAAACGTTCCCTTCAGCTCGTGGTTCACGTGTCTGTCTGCTGTGAAATCTTTAACAATTTTTATAAAACAAACTTTAATATTGTTAGTAATATTTCAGGATGAACATTTACTAGACTGAAGCAACTTAGGATTACTTGATTTTCTAAGTATAATTTTTTAGAATGTTAAATGTTAACATTTGAGTATCAAATATGATCCATCATACTTCTGAGGAAGGTTTATTTGTTCTTCTTTCAATTATCACTGTATTACATTACATGTTTAAAAACTACAGAGCTTTGATCATAAAACTAAGCTTTTAAATATCATCTTACTAGGACATATTGTTATGAGATATAGAGTGACAACTGATATTTATATGCATTTTATGCAAGTAGTCTGCTATACTGTTATAAAGATTTCATTGATTTACATTACAAACTATCAGAATTTCATTTTACTTTTTTGTTACTTATTTGTCATATAAATATCACACATAAATTACACTTAAAAATGTATGAATGTCATGTTAATTGTCAAACTTTTGGCCAGCAGTGTATGTCTTGATCATATCTGGTTCTTGAATTGATATTCTTCCTGCAGGAGGTATTACGAGAGGAACAGATGGTCAGTCGACTGATGCGACAGACGCAACAGGAGAAGAGGATTGCCGTACAGCTAATGCAAATAAAGCAGCAGAAAGAGGTACTTCGACAGAACCGGATCTTCCAAGAGAGACAATACCAGGAACGCCGCCTTCGAGACTTTCAAGAGGCCTTGGATAGAGAAGCTGTGAGAGAACATACATACACACACATGCACGAACAAAACAACCCATAAGGTGTCAGAAAAAGGTTTCGAGTGGTTCTGATTATGATTGTCCCATCATTGCCGCTGTCCAGGTTCTCGCCCAACAGGAACGTCTCGAGCGCAGTGAACACATCAGGATGGAGCATGAACTTCACAAACAGCTAGTTGCCGAGCGCACTCAGGCTCGCTATCGCAAGCACTTTGACATCTGCAGAGGAATTCTGGGACAGATTGTCGATCTGGCTACCAAAGCTGGAGAATATCGGCTTCTCACATCCAAGTATTTATGTTACTGATCACTCTACTAAACAGCAGTCATGGAGATTAAAAAGCCCATATGATGAAAAATAAAACATTTCTTGCTATTTGAAATAAAAAAAAAGTGAAGTGTGCTATGTAAAATAACTTTATAGTGCATTATAATAAAAATAAAATATAGCGCATTTTGCTACATTTGTTTTTTATAAAGACGCTACTGTATAAAAGTGTGGAGTCAATAAGATTTTTTTATGTTTTTGAGAGAAGTGTCTTATGCTCACCAAGACTGCGGTTTTTTTTATTTGATTTTTTTTACATTTTTTCTCAAAATTGCATGATATAAAGTCGGAATTGTGTGATATAGTCACAAATGCCTGTTAGAAAGTCAGAATTGCGGCATATAAAGTCACAGCTGCGAGTTGTAAAATCAGAATTCCGACTTTATAACAAGCAATTTCAAGTTTATATCTCGTAATTCTAACTTTATAACACGCAATTACGAGTTTATATCTCGCTTCTGGCTTTTTTATTTATTTAAGGTAACTTTTTATCTCTCAATTCTAACTTTTTTTCTCACAATTCTGACTTTTTCTCAGAATTGCATGATATAAACTCACAATTACAAGTTAAAGTCAGAATTGTGAAATATAAACTCGCAATTCTGAGAAAAAAGTTAGCAATTCTGTCAGCAACTCGCAATTATGACTTTTTTTCTTGCAATTGCGAGTTTGGCTCTCAATTCTGACTTTTTTTTTCTCACACAATTCTGACTTTATTTCTTGCAATTGCGAGTTTATATAACTTTATAACTCGCAATTATGAGTTTATATCTTGAAATTCTGAGATTATAACTCTGCAACTTTATATTACACAAAAAAAGTCAGAATTGTGATGTAAAAAGTCACAATTATCTTTTACTTTTTTTTATTATTCCATGTCGGAAACAAGCTTCCATAGTTTTCTATATGAATATATTTTAAAAACTAATTCATTCTTGTGATGCGAAGCTGAATTTTCAGCATCATTACTCGAGTCTTCAGTGTCACATGACCCTTCAAAAATAATGCTGATTTGCTGCTCAACATCAGTTATTTATTATTTTTAATGTCGAATATAGTTCTGCTTACATGTCTTACTTTTGATCAAATGCATCCTTGCAAAATAATAAAAATAAAAATCTTCCTGACTTTGGAACGGTAGTGAGTGTGAGGAAATAATATGGTAGGTAAAAAATGGTATAAAAAAGGTAAAATGTCCATCTTCACTCTTTCCCAGTCTGATACCAGTAAAGATGATGCAGGAGTGGATGGAGCTGTTCTTCAGTGGTAAGCCGCTGTATGAAGTGGCCAGTGTGCAGCCCACCCCTACTGACCCCACACCAGAACAGATCATTGAGCTGGAGAAGCTCCATACACTCAATAATCAAGACTACAATGAGTATGTGGTAAGGACAGTATGTTGAGAGTATTTTGAGGTATTGTAGATTAACTGATGTAAAGTTTTAGTGATGGTATGTTCACCTCTGAATCTTGAGTGAAATAAATGACACGCTTCTCATTGAAGCACATAATCTCTGACCATTCATTCGCTTGAAAACTATGTAATTGTTTCCTATGAAATAAGTCATATGTCTGTGCATGTATTATCTATGTGCGTCTTTCTGTCTGTTCACTTCAGGCCATGATGGGTGAGTGGGTTTTGCATGAAGAGGGTGCAAGTCGAGCCTCACCAGTGAATAATGATATTCTGGATCATGTGTTGAGTCGTCTACATAGCATGATAGTCCGACCCAGTGGCAGCACTCCTCCTCCTCTGTTTCCCCGTTTCACCATCAGAGCTTGCATGCTGGGAAAAACCCACTCTGGCAAAACCTCCTGCCTCGCCAGGATCAGCAACGGTAGGAGTTGATGCTTCTTCATAGTAAGAGATGTACTGGAATGAAAAGTGCTATGATACATTAGAATTGTTTTAAAGTGCTATGACACATCAGAACTATATTAACTGAATTTACTGACTTGCTGTTTGTTAATCTCTGGGAGTCAGTCCTTGGCATCCATGTGCTCTCAGCCAACGCTTTGATCCAGGATGCTCTATCAGCCTATCAGAAGGAAAAACGGGCTGCGAGTGGAAGCCAAGAAGTGTCACAGGTCAGGAAAACTTATGTAAGTTTCTTGAGGTAGAAAACCAACAGATATGATCATATTTTTCAACAAAACCATTATTACAACAGTTTGTGATCTGTTTTACTGTACTGTTGTCTGTTCAAACATTTTATTTACTACATTATTTACACTGTTTAATTCCCCTGTTGTGGCTGACCATGTATTTTCCATACTCAGAAGAACCTGGAGAGAAATGGTTCTCCGACAAAAGGTATTGAGCAGCCTCAGAGAGATGAAGAGATGGAGACATCCTCCCCTCTAGAATCAGGTTTGTGAGAATATTAAACAACTATTCAAAAGTTCAAAAGTTCTGCCATTCAAAAGTTTTGGGTCAGTAAGATGTTTTTGGAAAGAAAATAATACTTCATCAGGGATACATTTAGTTGATCAAAAGTGACAGTAAAGACATTCATAATGTTACAAAAGATTTAGATTTCAAATAAATGCTGTTCTTTTTTAACTTAATATTCAACAAAGAATCCTGAAAAGTATCACGGTTTCCACAAAAATATGAAGCAGCACAACTGTTTTCAACATCGATAATAAGAAATGTTTCTTGAGCAGGAAATCATCATATTAGAATGATTTCTGAAGGATCATGTGACACTGAAGACTGGAGTAATGATGCTGAAAATTCAGCTTTGCATCACATGATTAAATTACATTATAAAATATATTAAACAAAAACCCCCAGATATTTTAAATTGTAACAATATTTAACGATATTTCACTGTTTTATTATTTAATTAAATGATTTTTATTATTTACTTTTATTAATTTCTGTAATAATTGATTACACTTATTTTTGAATTTATTTCTGTTAATTTAACTGCATATTAATTATTTTTCCCCTCATATTTGGTTCTCTATAAATGTTCTATACCAAACCCAAAACCCAATAAAGATAAGGTTTAAAAAGAGTGACATTATTTACACTCAAGCTCCAATAGTGATCGACTCTTCCGTATGTCTCACATCAGGACCGCAGCCTCATGAGACATCTGGACTTCACGAAAAAGAGGACAAAGAAAAAGTAAAAGCAAATACACAGCCACTCTCCACACAAACTCTCTGTATTTAGCAGCATTGTGCTCCTTGATATGGTTTGTGACACACACAATGCTTTGTTCTGCAGTGGTCGTTGCAAACGCATTGTGGTGCAGCGGTAGAGAAGGCTCTTAGAACAGGCAAAGCTGTTCCTGATCAACTTCTGGTTGACATTATAGTGGATGCTATCAGGTAAAGAGCTGGAATGCTTATTTATATATAATGCTTATTTTCTGACTTCACAGTTTGTTTTTTGCACAGTTAAAATAAAATGTTTAATTTACTGTATATTACATTACTACACAACACTCTCTGGAATATTGGATTCTGACTCGTTAATCCCAGAGTTCTGATTCAGATTGTTTTCTGGGGGTTATTTATTCTACAAAACATTTCAATTGTCCCATATTAGAGGGTTAACTGATATAAACTGAGTACTGTTCAGCTGGTCATGTGATCATGGTGGTGACTGTACTTATGTAGATAGTATTATCTCATGTGAGTGCACATGAAAACCTTTTAGTTTTGTTTTCTTATTTCCTTTGGTGAATTAATTAATAAATTAATAATTAAAGGGGTAGTTTACCCAAAAATGAAATTTATCCCATGTTTTACTCACCCTCAAGCCATCCTAAGTGTATAAAGCTATCTATTTTTAGACGAACACAATCAGAGTTAAATTAAAAAATATCCTGGCTCTTTGAAACTTTATAATGGTAGTGAAGGGTGGCATGCGATTTTGAAGCCCAAAAGTGCATCCATCAATCATAAAAGTAATCCATACAGCTCTAGTGGGTTAATAAAGGCCTTCTGAAGAGAAGCAATGGGTTTTTTTAACCGCCATATTTATATCCATATTCAAAACTTTATAAACTACAATAACTAGTTTGCGGTAAACGGCCGTATGGATCGATTTACAGTATAACCTATGACACGACGAATGACGTAGATGTAGGAGTAGCGTGAGCTTAGACTCTTCTCGCAGTTCAAACAAATATGGCTGTGCAACAAACTCAAGCTCCTCTTCTCTTATATTCGAATCCTCCGCCATTTCTCTTTAAAAATTCTCGTTTTAGACTTCTAATTCGTGACCGGTGTTTTGTTTTGCTCTATCTTATAGCCGTTTATGAAAAGTGCTATATAAATACATTTGACTTAACTTAACTTGCAGGTAGTGTAGTTCCAGTTTGATTTCCTCCTGCTGTGTTTTTCAGGAACATCCCTGCTGATAGTGGCTGGATTCTTGATGGGTTCCCAGTGGACATCAGTCAGGCTCAGATGCTGGAGAAAGCTTTGAACGGGACAGAATCTGATGAGACTGAGACAAAAACACAAAGCAACTTATCCACAGACAAAAACACGCCTAAAGATCCATGTCCTCCATCTCCTGCACTGGATGTCGTGGTGCTGTTAGACATTTCAGATGAGCAGGTTCTGGAGCGAGCCACTCACCAGGCTGGTGTGTTTATTCAGATTGAAATGCTAGATGTTATTAACTTTAACATCAGTTACTCTTACCAACATGACAGGCATGGTTGTTATTAGTATGTAATAAGCTGTTATCTTCACTAATTAGTGAACGGGGAGAGCAGAGAGCAGAAGAGAGAAGGCAGCGATGCTCCAGATGAAAAGATGAGTATGACAGATCTGGTCACGCAAGATCCAGCATCCTTGTCTGATGACAAAAGCCTGGGGACGAAACAGATACAGCACAGGTGTGTGAAAACATACGGTGGTTGTTTTCAGTACACGGGACGTATGATTATATGACATATAATTGTGCACACAATTATAGTTAGAAAGATACAAGCTTCATTTTGTAATGCCCAAAGTAAACATACGGTGTCACCAGTTTCCAGTACAGTGTACAGTATTATGGAGAAAAAATGTTGTGACTTTCAGATTTTTTAAAAGATTTTTTTAAGGCACAAAATGATCATAATATATGGAAGCTTGTTTCTACCACTGAATAAAAAAGGTCATTTTTATTTATTTAAGGTAACTTTTTATCTCTCAATTCTGACTTTTTCTCAGAATTGCATGATATAAACTCACAATTACAAGTTAAAGTCAGAATTGTGAAATATAAACTCGCAATTCTGAGAAAAAAGTCAGTATTTTTTTTTCCTCAATTGTGAGTTTATATGTCACAATTCTGAGAAAGGTAGTCAGAAATGAGAGATATAAACTCACAATTGCAAGAAAAGAAAACTTTATATCACGCAATTCTAAGAAAAAAAGAATTGGAGGAAAAAAGTCAGAATTGTGAGATAAGAAGTCACAACTGATTTTTTTTAATCCATGGAGGAAACAAGCTTCCATATAATATAGTCTTCTGTGTTATGGTTTCTTTCATAGAATCAGTGGGTTCTATGACACATGGCCAAAACTGGAGAAATGGTTTGGTAATCGGCAGAATATTCTTGTGAAAGTCGCAGCAGATGTAGATGAGGAAACTCTCTTTAAAAACGTGGAGATGGTTCTGATGGACACTATGGACTCTATTGAAAAAGGTACATCGACTTGCTTCAGACTACTTAACTCTATAAAACATGACAATGTATATATAAAAAGTTTGCTTATGTGTTTTTGTTGAGTAAAGTATTTGATACATGAGGTCTTTATAGCAGTATAGCAGACTACTTACATAAAATGTATGTAAATATCAGTTGTCACTCTGTATCTCCCAATAATATGTCTTAAAAAGATAATAAGACTAAAAGGCCTACCTAATTACTGTTCTAAGTGTAATTCAGCTTTAATTTGTACAGACTCATTCAAACAATTTGTAGACTTAAAAGTTTGAAAATCTCCCATTTTTCTACCTACCACTTTAACATTGTCCATTTGCATCTATATTTCCTTGTGTAAATGCATGTCTATTGAAATGTGCTCTCTGACCTATCGAAGCAGCTCTGGTTCACTCCAGGAAAATGTCTACATCCTCCTCACCTGAACACACTCGTCCAGAAAGTGCCAGCTCTGCTAAGTCTTCACCAGTAACCCCAAAATCTGCTGGAAAGGTCTACGTAGAGGAACCCTTACCCAAGGCACATACACACACATAACGCACCTTCTCTCAGAAGACTGGCAGATGCTTCCATTAGACATGGAAAAATTATGTTCAAAGAGTCTGTTTGATTTGGAATATCAAATGGAGAGCCATTACACTTACCTGTTTTTTAATCAGTTTGATACTGGCTGGTATGAGATTTATATGTCAAAGACTCTTAGGGCCCTATCATACACCCAGCGCAATGCAATGCCAGTGTTTTTTTGCTAGCTTCAGCTCGACGCAGTTACTATTTTCATTTAGCACCCACGTTGTTTAAATAGAAAATTTGTGCTATTCATCTGTTCGCCCATGGGTGTGCTGGTCTGAAAACTAGGTGTGTTCAGGCGCGTTGTTGGCGTGTTGCTATTTTGAGTTGCTGCACCATTGACCAACAAAAACCTGGTCTAAAGTCAATGCCGCAATATTTTTTTGTTATGTAAAGGCCATTAGTAATATGCGAGTGTACACTCTGCTTGTTACACACACAGGGTCATGCAGCAGCACACAAACATGCCATATATTAAAAATAAAAGGATTTGAGAATAAAGTCGTGTTTCGAGAAAAAAGTCGAAATAATATTAGATCAGTTTTTTATTGTATACTGGTAGAGGACATGACGGAGTTAGATCACTTAATCAAGCTATATTTTAGGCTTTTTTTTTTCTCGCATTATAATGACTTGGCCCTAATCCGTTTCTGTACTTAAAGGAGTTTTCTTATAAAAGAAAATAATATCTTGAAAGAGTATGATGTACTATGAAAGCATATGTTACTGTAGTTCACACTTCCAAAACCAACCATGTAACTTTCAGAGATAAAAACATCCTCCACATTCCAAAAAGATAATTTATTGCAATTAAGAATTTTTACAATTAAAAAAGTATTATATGATCCATTTATATTATGTCAGTTCTTGTGTTTTACTCTAATGTTCATCTTTTTGCAGGAGATCCCAGAGTATCTTGTTCCGTACTGGGAGAACGTCTGTAATTCATATGTGACTAACATCAAAATAGTGATGCAGAACCTCCGCAGTGAACGCGAGCTCATCATTCACCACCTCTACAACATCCGGTGAGAGAACAGCGCTCGTCTATGTGTGACGCGAGGGCTTGTGTATTTGTGTGTGAGTGTATAACGTATGTGTGTGTTTGTTTGTTTCAGGGAGAACTTCAGGCAGTACCTACAGAAGCCGGATCTAAAGCAGGAGTTTGTAAGCGTGTGGCAGCGTGATTATAACCGCGTTCCTGACTACATCAGACAGGACGAGGAGACTAAAGGAGAGCTCCATCAAAGGCTGGATGTGAGAAAAAGATGATTTTCTTCTGTAGTATGGGTTAGGGTTAGGGTTTTTCAGTACAAATATCTAAACATTCTTAAATCAAGATACATTTATTTGAAAAGAAAAATGACATCAGATATAAAGACTTTATGCTCAAAACAAGTGAGATAAGAAAAATAAACATGTTTTCCCTTTGAATTACATTTATTTTTTACCCTATTGACAGAAATGCTTTCTCATATTGAGTATAAAATCACTTAATTTTATTATACATATTTCAGAAGACCCATTATCTTTTCATTTAGTTTCTCAAGTCAATATATCTTGATTTAAGAATGTGCACTGAAAGACGAGACTAAAATGCTGAGTAAGAAAATCGTTTTTGTAGTGTACTAATGTAAGACCTTTCTGCAAGTCTGTATTTTCACAGGCAAAAACATGCTATATTTCAGCACAGAAAACACAGATGCACAAAACAACAAATTAGTTTTGTGATATTTTTTAAATGTTTTTTAAGCTCAAAAAAATCATTAAAGACTAGGAGAAGGCTTTAAAACATATTTGCAGTTTGTGTATATTTGCAATAAAGCATGGAAATGCATAAAATATTTATTTTTCTGTGTGAGTTTTATAATGTTTTTCAAGTATTTCAGTAGTTTTGATGTGTTACATTGTATTTATTGTTAAAACCCAGTAAATAAAAAAGTCAACAAGCAGTAGAGCAAAGTGTTCAGAGATGCAAAAGTTTTGATGCAATTATTTTAAAAACCGTTTCAGTGAGCATTTGTTTCTTGCAGGTTTATCACAAATTAGCCACAAATAAACATTTTTTAAACATTCATTCAAATCAGTTTGTGTTTTCATTTTGTGCAGGACTTGCGTGAGCGTCTGTGGGACATCTGTGATAAGCGCAAGGAAGAGGCGGAGCAGGAGAGAGCAGGTGTCATTGATGATGGCTGGTTAGACGATCACACTGCTGTACTAATCAACCATTATTCTGCATTAATGCAGGTAACACACACACACGCACCTCTAACACATCATAAAACCGCCTAGGATGAGTTTGAAGTCTAATGGTTCTGTTTGTGTGTTTGTGTGTACAGATTGAAGTGGGTCGCTTTCAAGACTCCCTGTTTCTTCTGAGAGATTACTATTCAACGATGTGTAAAACTGCGTTTCCTGAATCCACTCGTGGCTTCACTCGCATCCCGTTGCTTGACATCACTGCAGATGAGCATGTTGAGCAAGAAGAGTCAAAAATGTAAAAAAAAAAAAAAAAAAACATTACATATGATTTATCATCATGTCACAGACATTACAGGACTGTAGATCTTCTGCTGAGCTCCTGTAGTTCTCCATCTGCATGTCTTATAATGTATGACTTTGGCTGTGTTCAGAATAGCATATACTAGTTTTGCAGTCTGCATGCAAATTTTCACCTATTTGCCAACATGCCATTGTATGGAATATTGTATCCCAAAATGCAATATAAATGCAATATGCATAATCCCTACTGTTGTACATACTCTTTTAAATAAGCAATATACAGTAGAGTGTATACTGTGTAGTGAACATTACACTAGTATTCAATTCTGAGCATAGACATTATTTTTTACAGTAAAGCTGTTTAGATAGACAGTGAGATATTTGATGTGTTATATTATACATTCATATTTCAGCTCTGGTCCTGCACTGTTAGAAAAACCTGCAAAAAGTGCTGAAGAAAAAGACTCTGAAATGGAGGATAAGAAGAAAACTAAAGTGTATGTTTGGTTTTATTTTTTTCTTTGCGTGTGTATAACAATGATGAGCTTGTTTGTTGAATAACTGGATATGTTTGTGCTGTCAGGTTTCCATTGGTTTCCTGCAGATCTCCCACTTCCGAGCTCCTCAAACAGATTCTGCTCCATCCTGATGAGAAACTACTGCAGGAGTTCTTCCAGACAGCACTCACCGCCGTCAGGAGCATGGTGTGTGTTTATGTCTGTGTGTTGGCTATAAGAAATGTACAGTATAATAACGTTTTTGCTGTTGAGCTTAAAAGTATTTGCCATTACTAATGTACATCTTCTGACAGACAAATGCAATTTGTTTATTTTAAAAAACTTGAAGCATCTATCAGTCAAAGGCAAGAAATATTCCTCTGAATGACATGTTCAAGTTGTGGTGCAGATGATCTGTAAATTATAGATGGATAATCTGTAATTTGATTGAAAAAAAGTAGTTTATGCCGTGTAAATAGGTTTATACATACAATATGCTGTAACGGAGAAGACAAATTAAAAATTTAAAAATTTAAATTGCATTAATGACTTCATAATCACATATTAAAAACTGCTATTTTTAATTTTGTAATTTCTATAATGTTGGTTACTAATTGAATAAATTGTTTATTAACACTACCATTTAAAAGTTTGGGGTCAGTGTGTGTGTATACATATATATATATATGTTTAGACATTTCATAACTTATTTAAAAACGATAGTTCCTACTAAAAATTCTCTTTGGAAAACCTATGAGTTGTAAAATGGTGATATACTCCCCTGTGACGGCACATCTGTCTCCACATGTGTTTGCACACAACTGTGTGTCAGGTGTTGGCAGAGACGCAGCAGCGAGAAGAAGAGGAAGGTGATGAAGAACAGAAGCCAATGGAGACACAGAGAGTGCAGACTTCAAACTCTGCTACAGATAATAAGAAAGCAGGGAAAAAGAAAGGTGAAGACCCTCTACTCAATCACACGTGTGAGTTTCAGCACTGTAATGTGTTGACATAAGGCTGTGTGTGTTGTTTTAGGTGCTCCCACCCCTCCTCAGGAGCCCAGTCCTCTGCCCACAGTGGTGAAGAACCCTGAGGAGGTCAAGAGGAGGGCAGAGAGGAAGAGAATCAAACAGGAGTTCACGGCTGCACTGAAACGTGAAGGTACGCCGTGAGCTATTGGCCGACATTGTCTCGTGGTGCCTGTCATGTTGTGCTTTTGTATATCATTGTATAAACAGTGCAGAGCTTCAGGATTTTTGTGTGTGTGTGTGTGTGTGTGTGTGAGATGTATAAACAGTAAGAATGTGTTATGTTTGTGTGCAGAACATGTGGTGAAGCTGCGCTTGGAGCAGGTGAAGGCTCATGCGCTGAGAACCGTGAGCAGTCTGCAGGAGAGAGCGGAGCAGGGCCACAGGAACATGGAGGAGTGGCTGGGAGCTCGCTTCCTGTCTGAGATGAGCAGGTGAGAGGAGAGGGACGAACGGGTGACTGCAGATCAGAGAGGATGAGAACACTGTCTCGGCTTTCTTGATTGTAAACGATTTAGCTGCAGAGATGAATGTAAATGATGAATGTACTTCTAAAAGGCTGAATATTAGAAATAGCCAGGTTGGCTGTCACTCCCAAAACCACAATATAAAGCAAAAAATTATTTATATTTATATTTTTTTGTTTTTGCAAGAATTCTTAAGTCTCTTATACTTGCCAAGTCTGCATTTATTTAATCAAAAATGCAGTGAAAACAGTAGTTATTTTTATCAAAATATTAATGTTAGTAATATTGTCATTTTATTTCAATTTAAATTAACAGTTTTCTATTTGAATATATATTTTAAAATGTAATTTAGGCAGTCATAACTCCAGTCTTCAGTGTTACGTGATCCTTTATAAGAAATGTTTTTGAACAGCAAATCAGCATATTAGAATAATTTCTGAAGGATCATGTGGCACTGAAGACAACGTTTAAAATATGTATAGGAAAAAATTAATTATATTAAAAACACTATATTTTTGATCAAACAAAGCCAGACCTTTTTTAAAAAACATTTAAAATTTATTTTATTCCAAACTTTTGACCCATAGTGTATTTTTAACACTTATATAAATATATTTTCTTCTGTTCATTAAGAAACCTAAATAAAAAATATTTGATAAATAGAAATCAAACGTTATATTTGTTAACATTAATTAATGCTCTGTGAACTAACATGAACAAATTATGAAAAGCTGTATTTTTATTAACTAATGTTAACAAAGATTAACAAATACAGTAACAAATGTTTTGCTCATGGTTAGTTCATGTTAGTTAATACATTAATGTTAACAAATGAACCTTATTGTAAAGTGTTACCAGTTGGTTGATTGATTGATTGATTGATTGATTCAGTTGACTCTTTATGAAAATATGACTGGGATATATTCATATGTTTCAGGACATTTTCCCCAAAATATCATGTGTTTCTCATCATACTGTACACATGTATATGTGCATTAATATGTTTGCATGTGTTTCCAGTATCGACCAGCTGACAGAGTTTGTGCGGAAGCACATTGAGAATGGAGTTCAGATCCATCATGAGCTCGTGCTACAGAGCACTGATTTCTGTGTGGATGGAGACACACGTGTCGTAGCAAGTCCAGCATCCGCTCTGCGCCGAACCCTGCTGGAGAAGCCCAAGAACAGCACTCTCACAGTCCAACAGCTGCACATCCTCTGTGCTCAGCTGCGCAAGACCGCCCCTACTGGTCAGAATCTGCATTACTCCAAAACACAAGTCAAACTAACATGTCAGGGATTGTTCACCCAAAAAACTTTTACTCCTTTTTGAGTGAACATTTCTTTAAAATTGTGTGCTAAACTGAATGTACAGAATGGGAGATAAACAGAACTAAGAAAAACTGAACTGAACATGTTTGAAGTTAGTAACTTTATTGTGTGTGTTTAGGTCTGCTGTGCAGTAATGAGCTGACTGAAGTTCTGCATGAATCAACCTCTCCTCACATGGGTAGTGATGTCCTGCCTGAGCCCTGGATGCATATCAGTCCCTCACAGGTACATCTTCACTCAAACTCCTCCGTCTCTGACTAGCAGAGCAAATTATGGTTTGTTGTGTGTCTTTGGTTGCAAACACTCATACTTAATTATCATTCCAAACGAACCATTGCTTAAAGCTGACATGAAACGGAAGTTGCGATAGACTTTTCTTTCCTAATGTGATGTATATCCGATGTAATGTGATGTAAGACCTTCATTCGTCTTCGGAACACAAATTAAGATATTTTTGATGAAATCAGATGGCTCAATGAGGCCTCTGTTGCCAGCAATGTCACCGTCACCTCTCAAGGTCCATAAAGGTAAACATATTTAAAACAGTTCATGTGACTACAGTGGATAAAGCGACGAGAATACTTTTTGTGCACCAAATAAATAACGACTTTTCTCAACAATATCTAGTGATGGCCGATTTCAAAACACTGCTTCATGAAGCTTCTGAGCTTTACAAATCTTTTGTTTCGAATCAGTGATTCTGATCACTTATCAAACGGCTAAACTGATGAAATCACGTGACTTTGGCGCTCCGAACCACTGATCCGATTCGTAAAGCTCTGAAGCAGCTTTTTTTGGTGCACAAAAAGTATTCTCATCGCTTTATAATAATAAGGTTGAACCACTGTAGTCACATGAACTGTTTTAAATATGTTTTGAGTACCGTTATGGATCTTGAGAGGTGATAGTGACATTGCTGGCTGTTGAGCCATCGAATTTGATCAAAAATATCTTTGATATAATTTGTGTTCCGAAGAAGGTCTTACTGGTGTAGAACGACATGCAGGTGAGTAATTAATGACATTATTTTCATTTTTGGGTGAACTAACCCTTTAAGAAGGAAGTGGCTGGAATTTATTCATTTTGAAAGTGTCTTCATTGCTTTGGCCTGGGTATATAAAACAAAGACAAGGCCTTGTTTTTAATGTTTTTCACCTCAACTTCCTGCTTGCCTGGAAATGCATCCAAGCAGAAATAAACTGTGCTTGTCAAGCAATCCCATAGGGTCTATAAATTTAGGCTTGATCTGATCTGATTATAATGTTGAATGTTAAATTATAGTTACTAATATCCACAAAATATTAAGCAAATATGATACACAGAAAATGATAAATTAAGGATAAATCATAAATCCCAAATTAGTTTGGTGGAGCATCAAACTAAGACAAACCATGAAGAATGCACAATTTTGAGATCATAATCGTAGCTGACAAAAACGAATCGTGTCAAATGACAGACTAGCCTGTTTGTATTCACATGATTTTGTGTGTGTGTAGGTTGAAGAGCTGGTGTGTGTATTAGCTCAGGACTCTGAGATGCTGGACTGGCGTCAGTTCCTGCTCAGTGCTGCTCTGCCGTGGCCGTTTCCCTCTCAGATTCAGCTGTTAAAAACCCTCCAGCGCTTCAGAGCTGTCGACACTGCAGGAACTGGACTCATCACACAAGAACAATACACACAGGTCTGTTATGCTCACGTACATTTTACAGAACATCACTTTAACGGTCATACTAAACAACATACAGATCTTTAAACACAAATGCATATCCATACAGTAGTACAATCACTTTGACAGCATTTTTATAAGGAAAATATGGTTCCACAGTTAATTTTATTCTAATTGCATGCTACTTCGACAATTAAAATCAGTTAAAACAAACCTATGTTTTATGATCAGGTTGAATTGTGGTTTCCCAGTGAAAGAGATCTTCCTGTCCGGGATGACCCAACTCTGCCCTACGATAGACTAGCCAACCTTAAGAAGGTAATACTTTGAGCAGTAAAACATCAGTAAATACAATAAATGCATTAATATTGACGGCTTTGAAATTTTGAGACTGTTTCTCTGATGTTCTTATCATATAATCTGTGTATGAACATGCATATGTTTTTTTCCCTTCCTTATATGTGTAGTTTTTCTTCAGTCTGTTTGCGAGCTCACGCTCATCCCCGCTGATGCTGGACTATCTGAGCATGCTGCTGTATTTCTGCTGCCATCCTGAACCGTCTCGGGGCTTCACCAGAGCGCTAGGCCTCGTGATCGGACACACGCTGCACTACAAACACACCGGCCCCCTCACACAGGTACACACACACAGACTATCCTGAGCTGATTGTGGGTGAATTTCACAGTACTTGTCAAGATCTTGTTGGGGTCATATTTTATACCCAAATCAAAAGAAAACTTTTTAGGACAATTAAGACTTTTGGCATCATAACATTTTTATGACAGTTAAGCATATTAATCTTGCTTATTGTTTTCGACTTCATTACTGTAATGTGCAAAAATAGTCTATTTGTATTGGTTCAAACCGCTGTGTTTCTGCTGTAGTCTGTGCCGTATATGGAGGGCGCTGGAGTTGAGGAGTGTGATGCTGCTGATGAAGAGGAGAGAGGGGTGGAGTCTGATGAAGTGTCAGTTGATCATGTGCTCAGAGTTCTGAGTCGTGGAGATGATCACGTCTCTTCACATCTAAACCGCTTTCAGCCGAACCGCAGGAGCAGAGATGAATTCAGAGAGGTAGAAATAATAGATCTTATCCAAAACTAAAAAGATCCATGAGCCCAACCTCATCCCCATTTCATTTGAGCTATTTTAATTTAAAATATAAACAAATGAAAAACTTTTGGATTTAAAACAGCAAGCAAGATGACAAAAATACTTAACAAATCATAAACATAGCTAACAATTAACCATAACCAACAATGTGCATGTGTCAGTCACTCACTTAATTGTCAGAGCTATTTTGTGAAATTTTTGTGTGTCCAGTAGATGTTCAGTGTAGATCAGCAGATGTTGTTCTGTAGATCAGCAGATGATCCAGAGAGTACAGGATTGTATTTAATGTGTTGTTGTGTGTTCAGGAGCTGCTGAAGGTGTTTATGGAGTTGGGTTTTAAGGGTGAGGAGAAGATTGCGTTCTCCACACTTTCCCAGCATCCCTTTCTGCAGGATCTAATGGAAGGATCCTCACAGTACCTGTTTTCTGTGAGTACAACACACAAACATGTGATCTCACAAACACACTACAGCAGAGCTCAGTGGTGAGAGCTAAATACAGTTCAAATTAATATATAAAAATGTTATTTTAGTGATTGAATGATCTCAACATAAAGATTTCAGGCAGTAAATGGATTCATCTATTGGAAACATTTTAAGCAAGTTTTGTAGCTTTTATTCCATGTTCCACGCAAACTTTCTGTTTCAATAGGAAATACATCAACACTAGACAGAAAATGCACTTGTCAAGCCTTTTGATTGGATATTTGTCATTTATTATGTGAAATACAAATGAAGTTTGTATTTCCACTAAAACATAAATGTGTTTTTATTAATTATGATTATGTCTTCTTTATAGGACATTCACAGAATTTTTCAGACCCAGCAAACTGAAGATCCTTGAAGCTTCTCAACATGATCAACACACACCAACACATGAATCACACAAGGTACATGCTAATGCTAAATTCATCATGAAAGCATGAAGAACAGCGATCTGCTGAAATTACCCTTTAATAAACTCTAAATGTTTCTAAGTGTATTTACTGTAGTGGAGATACACATTTGATTGTAGCTGTGTATTCTTGTCTCATATTACAGCAATTCTGTCAAATTGAATAATTTGGTGTATATGTGTGATTCAGAGATGATTGATGTGGATGGTTGAACATGATCGCTTACAACAAAAGAAAAATAATCAGATAAATCAATGTAAAATCAGCATAAAACCTCAACACAAATGCAAAGTAAAAAATAATATAAAAAAAGTATATATATATAGAATATATGAGTGAAAGATCTGTTATATGTATGTTAATGAATGCATATAAATACACAAGCATGTATGAATAACAATGTAAAGAAAATCTAATAAAGAATGAACTATAAATGTATGCCAAATGAATAATGTTCACTTTTCTGCTCTCTTTGCACAAGTCAGACACAGAATCACCTTTAGGTGAGATACATGACTTGACATTTGTCAAAAATAATGAAAAGAGTGTAACTTATTCTTTAGAACACAATCATCTCTAAAAAATTATATGAAAAGTGAAACCCCATAATGACAGTAAATAATTTCAGTCTGATTTTTAGGTCTCTCAGAATAGAAGACTTTGCAGTCCTCCCAAAACAAAACAAAAACAGCATAGATGTGTGGACAGATTCATTCAAGAGGCTCTTCGGGCTCTTCGGCATCGTCCATCTCAATGTCGGTTCGATTCAGTTGATCTGCAGCCCATAATAGTAGGAAAAGCTACTAGTAGGAAAGCTAATGCAAGGGCTAGTTTATTCTTCACTGAAACTTCGTCGTCGTCGTGGAGAGCGCAGTTCATGGTTGCATAGGAAACAACAGACGCAAGCGCTTTAGAAAGAAGGAGAAACGGTCTGGAACTGCTTGGGTGCCATGGAAGCACTTTTGCAAGTTGCCATTGTGACTTGAAACGACATTTGCCATACAATCTCTCAAAACGGCTCTCGGCAGATATTCAGCTACATCTGTGTCATGTGAAGAAATATTATCTTTTAACAGACAATAGGTTCCTTGTACAAGTAACAGTAAGTGTTCAAGGAATTGGCGTGGTAAAATGCCACTCAGGCTATAAAACAAAAGAAAATTCCTGTAATTTGAGGCCTTCCAGAACTTGCGTATCTTTATAGATCGTAGACGTGGAGGTCTTGTAATATTGACTGGTGGCTTGATTTCAAGTAGCCGTTTGTCAATGGCCATGATTTCTCTTCAAATATACCAGCTCTCTCCATGATACTTTGTATCAAACCATGTTATCAATTGCTGACATGCACCCAGTAAAATCCCATGCATGTAGTCAAAAGCAAATCCTAGTATGATATTAAAAAATATTACAACCCAAATTCTGGAAATGTTGGGACGTTTTTTAAATTTGAATAAAATGAAAACTAAAAGACCTTCAAATCACATGAGCCAATATTTTATTCACAATAGAACATAGATAACAAAAAAAATTACACTTTTATCCACTAAATGAGCTAATTTCAAATTTGATGCCTGCTACAGGTCTCAAAAAAGTTGGCACGGGGCCAACAAATGGCTGAAAAAGCAAGAAATTTTGAAAAGATTCAGCTGGGAGAACATCTAGCAACTGATTAAGTTAAGTGATATCAGGTCTGTAACATGATTATAAAAGGGATGTCTTAGAGAGGCAGAGTCTCTCAGAAGTAAAGATGGACAGAGCTGTGAAAGAGTGCGTAAAACGGTCGTGGAATACTTTAAACAATGATCCTCGATGTCAAATTACAAAGGCTTTGCAAATCTCATCATCTACAGTGCATAACATCATCAAAAGATTCAGAGAAACTTGAGAAATCTCTCAAGGCTGAAGACCTTTATTGGATGCCCATGGTCTGCGGGCCCTCAGACGACACTGCATCACTCATCGGCATGATTGTGTCCAATGACATTACTAAATGGGCCCAGGAATACTTCCAGAAACCACTGTCAGTAAAAACAATCCACCGTGCCATCTGCAGATGCCAACTCTAAAGCTCTATCATACATATGGCTTCCTTTTTGCGAACATGGTTCAGAAGCGCTGTCGTGTCCTGTGGGCCAAGGCTCATTTAAAATGGACTGGAAAAGTGTTCTATGGTCAGAAGAGTCCAAATTTGACATTCTTGTTGGAAATCACGGACGCCGTGTCCTCCAGGCTAAAGAGGAGGGAGACCTCCCAGTGTGCTATCAGCGTTTAGTTCAAAAGCCAGCATCTCTGATGGTATGGGGGTGCATAAGTGCATACGGTATGGGCAGCTTGCGTGTTTTGGAAGGCACTATGAATGCTGAAATGTACATAAACTAAAAATATGTCAAAGATGACCATGAACTCTTTAGCAGCTGGAAGCGTCCCAACATTTCCGGAATTCTGGTTGTAAAAGCATTAAGGGTAATGACTCCCATTTAACTGCTGTTCTCTTAGCCACATCATCAAAATGCTAGTTAATGTTGTTTTCTTACCATGGAATGATCTGTGACTGTGTCATTTGTGCTGTGTTGGTCCTTGTTCTCCACTGCACTCTACATTGTCCGCTATCAGGCTGGCTGCCTGAGATGGTTTACCGCTGGGCGGAACATATACCACGAACACCAAAATACAACCAAATTCTATAGGCAGATAAAAAGGTCTTAAAGGGTTAGTTCACCCAAAAATAAAGATTCTGTCATTAATTACTCACCCTCATGTCACTCTACACCCATAAGACCTTCGTTCATCTTTGGAACACAAATTAAGATATTTTTGATAAAATCCGATGGCTCAGTGAGGCCTCCATTGCCAGCAAGATAATTAACACTTTCAAATGCCCAGAAAGCTACTAAAGACGTATTTAAAACAGTTCATGTGACTACAGTGGTTCAACCTTAATGTTATGAAGCGACAACAAGAATAATTTTTGTGCGCCAAAAAAACTAAATACCCAGGTAAAATATCACCAAAATCTCATTTGTTATTATCTATTTATTTAAAATCAGGGACAATACATTTTTTAATGTTTTTGGTTTTAATTGTTGTGGGTTCCTTATAGGCTATTATTACATTAATAATTATGATTTAGTTTTATTATTATGATTTTTGCTCTGGTTTTCGAAAATTCACCAAAAAAACTTTTACACGATTAATAGTGACCACTGTAAAAGCAGATCAAAACATTTACTGTCTATTATAACATTTGTATGACTTTACAAAAGCACATTACAAAAATAAAACAACATAAATATAAGATAAATATAAAACGGCATTTAACAAATTTTTAACATTATTGAATTTATTATTTTAATTTTAACAAGCTGTTTTTTGATAATGTATACAGAAATTACAACTTTTAACTATTATTTTGCATTTTAGACTAATTTTAAGCACAAAGTCCATTATTTTATTTTATTTTTTATTTATTCATACCTGCGTGTAACGTTACCTTCACCACGTAGTTAAGAAGTGTGTGTGGAAATTGCCTCTGTCTGCAATTACTTCATCACCTGGACGAAGGTATTCCAGAAATCCTGAATTTGCAGTTATGAATTTATCACAACACCAGTTTTTGAAACACCAAACCTTTCAGCAAGATCACTCTGCAATAAATTAAGAAGCAGCTTCATCAGAGTCACCAGGAGCTGATCCCAAGTGTGTAGCTGGAAGCTTATGGTGTATGTAGTAGTAAGGTGCTCAGCGACTGAATGAAATGCATCCAATGTCAACCCTGTGTGCTGACAAAGGTGGTTGTTCCTCAGCAGAGTTGTGTACAATGGCGCCGGCTCAACACCTTGTGTTCTCATATCAGATGTAGGTGGCTTCAGGTTGAATTGTGATTTTGAAGCGTAGTTGTGGTCAGAGACAGATGGATCCTCCCATTGTGTTGAATAGATTTTAAGGACTGTACTGACATTATTTTAATTTGTGATCACCAGGGGGCGTCGGTAAGAAGCAAGAGGTCAGTGCTCAACTGATGCTCCGTTTATTACACGTGTGGTGTTTCTTTTGAACGCACACACAATGAAAGCAACTTTATAGCGAGCAGCTGACAGAGCTGTAAGAACTAAAACGTCATCCTTCTTATGGGCAGGCCAAACTAATCTGTCAATCATATATCAACATCAAATCAGTAAATAGTATGGAAAATACTGGGCCTTTTCAACACATTGTGTTTCTGCATCACAGTTCAGGGCATGTGGATGTGATCATCTTCACAGTTGTCCACTGCATCACTGACGCTTATCGATGCATCTGTGGAAATAATATAACCATAAACATATTTTTACATTAGTACTTAAAATACATCATGAGAATTAATATATGATGACACCCATACTTTAATAGAACAGTGTGTGACAGAGAGATGCATTAATAACGAGACACACAATCTCTAACTCTAGTGTTAATATGTAGGTCAATATCAATATCTGAATGAGAGATGTAGCTAGCTGGCCTGCTATCATCTGCAATCTCTGTAACTTACAGGAATAATGTAAGCTACTGTAAGGCTGTAATGTACCATAATACTATAGTAAATATGTACCATTGTAAATATGAAATATATAGGTGGCAATGGTAATAATGCGAGATTCGTTGTATTTTGTTATCTGCTCGTTAGTGATCTCACATTCATAGAACGGACTTCACAAATCTAACGTTAGGCTAACAAGCACATGGCTAGCTGAGTTAGCTTACCTGAATCTGACAACCTGTTCAGCACCCGGCGTGACTTCCTTACTGGAACATCGTAGCCGAGCCATTTCTCGGGGTATGGGTGTTAGTCAGTCGGCTTCCCATCCATGAAATGGTACAAACACACATAAGGGCGCTTGGGTGGGCACTTCAAGTTTAGCGCCTTCAGCCATTGCCTCAGGTGCTCCTTGTCTTAAGGTGGTGGGTGTAAATTGTAATGTGCACCACAACACTCCGACCGCTTCACATCGTGTTTGTAACATCGTTGATGCAATTGTTCTCTCTTCTTAATCCAATTGTTATGGCAGCCCCTAACTGAGCATATAATACTTAACATATTTGCTTTCTGTTATAATCTACTGTTACAGCTATAGGATTACTGCTAGTGACTAGCTTAGGTCCCTCTCAGAAGTAAGATGACAAAACGAACGCAATGGCGTCACACTTGTTGTCATGAAAATAAGCTGATATCTCCAAAGACTGTAAAAAAAGATGGACGCCGCAACGCCGCTTCCTTCCTTTGTAATGAACTGAACGTAAAACATTCAACGATGGGCATTGACATGTTACGCAAAATCGTCAGTTTGGAGCCTGGGCATGCGCAGAAGGAATCGTCAGTGGAGTCGGAGTCGCGCTATCAAACTTACGCAAAGGCGTCTGCGTCATCAAGATCAGAGGAACGTTCAAGCTCAAACGTTTTGCTATGGGTTCTGGAAACGATGTGCAACGGGGTTTGAGATAGTTTTCTCTTGTTTGGTGGGTGTGTCAAAAATGTTAGCCCAATCAGCATCAACATGTATAAACCACACGGTATTAAAGAGACAGCTCGCACAATGGGTCCAAGTAAAGTTGTTTACAAATATGTTCTCTTTTATGCTGGATGGCAAGGGCAGTGACTGTAACATCGAGCGTATTTTGCAGTATTAAACACGTATTTATATCGACTTCATCAGGCTCCAAAAATTCTCCAAAAAGTACTCAAAGAATGGCCTTCTCAGCTGCCATAGTTGCAACTCTTGCATCATCAGAACCGGAACAACGAACAGTTCAACGCACAACCGTTTCTGTTTAAAAAGACGTTTTGCAATGTTTTGTCGGGGCTGAACGCAGCCCGGATCACCTATTTGTTTTATTATCTATTGTTTATTATATTTTTCTTTTATATTATCCTCCTTCCTTTTTTCATTTGGCTTAATTACATCTGGCAAAGACGAATTTACATTTATTTGAATGTTTATTAATGTACATTGTTCGTCTTCAGATAAATTACTACAATACATTGGGATAGGTCAAAACAACATATCGTAATTGATGTATTATAAATATATAAATTGTACACAATTTAAAATTCTACCTGTAAAATAATATTCTGTTTCTAGAGCAATAATATTTTTGAAACCGCAAATTCAGTAGATAAGCTCAATAATATGCCACTAGAAACAACTCGAACGGTCCCGCCATTTTAAATCAAGTTGAACTAACGTTACAGGAGATCGATTGTTGTAGACAGTGCTCTATATTTAATTAGAGTAGGCTATTATTAGTTTTGTCCTGCTAATTATTATTTTATACCCTTAAAAATAATTAGTAACTGCCAGATAACGGTCACCTGCTTTTTCTCGTCATGGCTAACGTTAGGCGTGTTATCTTATCTTAGAAGCTAATAACATTTATTAATTAGCTTATAAAGCCCACATTTAACGTTACGGGAAAAAAGCTCAGTGATCCGTCAGATCCTGTAGGTCGGTAAGTACAGTTTACTGCTGAACAACTCATTTTGTCGATGTGAAATAACACAGAAATCGAAAATTTATAGTTAGTGATCTTCAATCTCACCTTGAAGCTCCGGGAGAAGCTGTCAATCACAACTGTCAATCATAACGACACGCCCTGTTGCTATTGTTAGCTAAAATCAAACTTATAACAAAAACGAACAATTGAACATATATCAGCATGATAACAACTACCTTAAATGACTAAAACCATCTTTCGGAAAATTTTATTTAAAGTGTAATTTATTTTTTTATTTTGACTCAAGTCCCCTTCGTTTGCATGGAGAGGGCAAGGTTTATGACCTGTACTACATCCAGCCACCAGTGGGCGATCAAAAAGCCTGCAGCTTCACTTTTTTCAGGACCTATGAGGCACACCCGGATATCACACGCGAGAACTACAACCTGTCACTACAAAGCCAGAGTAATCGAGCAAGCGCTTCAATCAACGACGAACCAATGGTAAAGCAAGCCCTATGAGCAAGACCAACCCACCTAATTATCATACATGACAAAGAACTGTAAGAATAAATATGAAAATAAATAAATAAATAAATAAAAAAGTTAAAATAAATAAATCTGGAAATAAATACATATTGGAATAAATAAATACAAAAATAAATGAATGCATTAATAAGTAAATATAAAATAAATGGAAAAATAAATAAAAGAATAAATAAATAAAATTAGAAATAATTAAATCATAAAAGCAGAAAATAAATTAAGGGGGGAAAAATTAATTCTATTAAAAATGAATCATATTTATTTAGAATAAAGTCATTTATTTTCCTATTATCACGTTTATTTACCTATTTATTCTTTTATATATTTATTTATTCATTTTTAATTTCTGCAGGTTTGGTCCTCCATAATTCCAAACCTGTAAGACATTAGTTCATTTTTGGAACACAAATGAAGATCGTTTTGACCAAATCCGAGAGCTTTGTGTCCCTCCATTGACAGCTAGGCAACACACTTTCAAGCCCCAGAAAGGTAGCAAAGTAATCCATGTGACTCCAGTGGTTTAACCACAATTTTATGAAGTGATGTGAGTGCTTAATTGAATTTGAAAGCGGGTTTGTTTTTTTCGCGCAAAACAAAGCACTCGCATCGCTTCATAAAATCGAGATTAAACCACTGGAGTCACATGGATTACTTTAATGATGTCTTCGCTACCTTTCTGGGGCTTGAAAGTGGTAGTTGCGTAGACTGTCAATGGAGGGACAGAAAGCTCTCAGATTTCAGTTAAAAAAAAAAGATCTTCAGCTGAGCGAAAGTCTTACAGGTTTAGAAAAAACACGAGGGTGAGTAATTATTGACAGAATTTTCATTTTTTGGTGAACTATCCCTTTAAGTATTGTTTTGAAATCCACCCCAAAGACAGACTACAACAACTTTACAGGAATGTGATCTTTAATGAATGGTTCATCCAATCCTAGCATTTTACATTCTAATATTGACATGGAATCAAGTTTATAAACCAGCTAATATACACACAAATGCATTTAAATAACAGAGACTGATCATAAAAATAATTACAACTTCAACAAAGTGTCCAGCATACATACATACAAAATAAAGATAATAAATAATAATAAAAAAACAAGTGGAATAAAGTCGTGCATTTAGAGTTGGATTTTCTTTGCAGCAACAAGCCATGATCTTGTTTATTTTGGCCTTTTGACACGTATTGTTTGCAAGCTACTGCGATTTATGATTTCCAGTACATGGTACATTTTTAGTTAGTTTATCCCTGCTATTCATAAAGTGAGGATGTTTATGGTAGTTAAAAAAAGATTTTAGTCAACAGTTATGCCACATGTAATTATATAAACATGATAATGAGCAACAATCAGAATCGATAGACATGAACAATCAATGCTTAATGCCACATTCTTTTTTTATATGCGTGTACTAAGTGCAATTCATTTTAAAGCAAGGGAAAGGGTCCTATTCAATGTGCATTAGTGAAGCATTGTGAAATTTGCATCAGCGTGGACAGAGTGTACTGAAAACATGTTTCAAGTCACAAAACCATAATCAAAAACTCGTATGGCATGTAAAGATCAGTAGACAGATACACAGTAAATGTGAAGATGTGTTTGTGTGTAAGTATTAGTGAAGAACACTTTGAGAACGTTCAAGCTTCTGCTTTCTCTTTCTGTTTCTTGCTTTTCTTTAGGAAACAGGGGGCCTTGAACTTCTTTTTTTTCTTTGAAGGAGATTTGGAAGGTGAGCCCTCTGGGGTGTTGCCTGCAGGCTTGTTGGGCGGAGCAGTGGGCGGGGCTGAGGGTGTGGTTTCTGAAGTGTCAGTGGTGGACAGAGCCTTCATTTGTTTTTCTAGCTCCTCCAGCTGTTTCTTCTCATCGCCTTTATCGTTCTGCACAGCATCTGTGGTTTTCCCATCTGTATACGAATGCAATTGAAATAAAAATGGAAAAGAAATAGTACAGTAAAAATAATAAAGAAAAAAAAACAAAGCAGTTAGGCAGTTGTTAGGATGTTTAGGGGTTAAACCATGGCACAGAAGCAGCTGCTATGACATTACAGTTTTGGCCAACATGCTCGTTCAAGTTGTGTGCAATGTCTTTCTATATACTCACTAGTGAGACAAGATCTCAGTACCAAACGATTGTCCTACAAATTATAATAAAAGGACAGAGACAGACAGACAGACAGACAAGGTGTGAAGACAGATGGAGGCAACAGTACAGAGCTGAAAATGTCACGTATAAAAAAAAAAAAAGATGTAAAAAAAAAAAAAAATTGAAATGAAAACACTGACACAGACTTGAATACAGACATCCCATGTTACTGTACATTACCCTCCCAGTTAAAGGGATAGTTCACCCAAAAATGACATTTCTGTCATTAATTACTCACCCTCATGTTATCCCAAACCCATAAGACCTTCGTTCATCTTCAGAACACAAATTAAGATATTTTTGATGAAATCCAAGGGTTTCTGAACCACACATAGGAAGCAACGTCATTGCAACGTTTGAGGTCCAGAAATGTAGTAAAAACATCGTTAAAATAGTCCACGTGACTACAGTGGTTCAACCTTTAAGTTATGAAGCGACGAGAATACTTTTTGTGCGCAAAAACAAAACAAAAAAACAACTTTATTGATTTTTTTTTTTCTCTTCCATGTTAGTCTCTTACGCTGTTGACGTAGTGAACGCAGTCCATCGCCTCCTTCGACATCTATGTCAGAACGCTGACTCATCATTGGCCGGCTCCTGCATCAGCATCACACGCATGCGTCATGCTGCTCACGTGTACAGCGTCGACCAATACTGAGCCGAAGTTCGGACGTAAACATAGAAGTGCTGCACTGCGTTCACTACATCAACAACATAAGAGACTGACACAGAAGAGAAAAAAATGGGGTTTTTTTGTTTGTTTTTGCGCACAAAAAGTATTCTCGTTGCTTCATAACATTAAGGTTGAACCACTGTAGTCACAACTGTTTTAACGATGTCTATAGTAGCTTTCTGGACCTCTAAAAGGTTCAAGGAAGTTGCTTCCTATGTGTGGTTCAGAAACCCTCGGATTTCATCAAAATGTCTTACGGGTGTAGAACAACATGAAGGTGAGTAATTTATGACAGAATTTAAATTTTTGGGAGAACTAACCCTTTAAAGTCATCGTTCACCAAAAAAGGAAACTTCTCTCAGTATCTTATTCATTCTCATGTCATTCCTGTTATTTTTAGACTCTTAAAGTTGTTAAAGTAACAATATTTTTTTGTGCAATATTGCAATTTTTATTATAAATAATTTATCCGTGCACATTATTTTTAAAAAGAACTTCCTCTTCCTCTTGCAACATGAGGACGGGACAACCTGTCACTCGCATGAGATCAACCAATAGCAAAAATCAATGTTTACAGCATTTATTAAGCCTTGTTAATGCTAGTTAACATAACATGGTTAACATAGTACATGTTAGTTAGTTAGTTAGAATGTTCATGTTCACATTGCATTAGCTAATGTTAGAATGTTAAAAATTATTAGTCAATGCTGAGATTAACACTAAAATGAATAAATGCTGTATTGTTCATTGTTAGTTCATGTTAATTAATGTGGTTAACCTAAGTGTTGGCAATATATACACATGAAACGACATAACAGAATAGTCATTTTTGGGTAAACTATTCCTTTAAGGTTATTATTTATTGAAACCAGATTATAAAATAAATAAGTCTACTTGAGCGCATATACCGAAAAAACAAACAAACACTACTTTTTATTTTGCTTTTAGTAACAGGGGTTGTCAACCAGAAGTTGATGATGCAACAAACAGATCAGCATGTGGGACCATAGCAGGTGTTTCGGCAGTGTCATGTTCACATGCACAGGTGTGAGGTGAAGCACCACCAGGTCTCACCTGACGGTGAAGTCTTTATGGGGGAGGTAGTCGGGGAAGTCCCCATGTCATTCACCACCTCCTCCACACCTTTTACACAACATCAGGGTAGGGGGAAAAAAGAGGAGAAGAAACAGAAATAGAGGGAGATGAGGAGGAGGTGTACAGTGAGTAATACCCAGTGTTGAGGAGTCATTTATTAAAAATAGTGATGCTGCTAACAGTAGCTTGGCTGATTTCAAAATAATGTAGCTTTTCTGGTAACAAGTTAATTTTTCCACTTGAGTCCTTGCATGTCATTTAAATTCAATATTAATAAAAAATGAAAATAAATATAAATGCTGCTGTTTTTTGATTCCGTGTAAATTTGTGTTTAATAAAACTGTGTTTACTTACTCATTTTTGTACCAGAATTATATATATATATATATATATATATATATATATACACACACACACACATACATAGTACCCTTCAAATGTTTGGGGACATTAAATTCATATTTTTATTCAGCAAGGATGCATTAAATTGATCAAAATTGACAGTAAAGACATTTATAATGTTACAAAAGATTTTCATTTTAAATAAATGCTGTTCTTTTTATCAAGGAAGGAAGGAATAATAAATGTTTCTTGAGCACCAAATCAGTACATTAGAATGATTGAAAGATCATTGACACTGAAGACTGGAGTCTTTTGTAATATTTAATTATGTTAAAATATTTACTGTATTTTTGATCAAATAAATGCAACTTAGGTGGGACTTCTTTCAAAAAAAAAAAAAAAAAGTTTGACCCCAAACTTTTGAACAGTAGTGTAGATTCTACTTAGTGATGTAACCTGCTTAACCATCTAAACTATAGTTTAACTACTTTAAATCAGTAGTTTGTAGCTTGACAAGTAACTTCCCCAACAATGGTAGTAACTGTAAAGACGTTCTTGGATTAGATAGTGTGTGTATGAAGGTTGTCAGACAGGACACAGTGCAAAAAGATCAGTGCTCAGGTGCTGAACCATGAAGAAATGATGCCGGGACACAAAACTTCAAGTTAGCAGTTTCTGGAAAGATACTGAAATTCAAAAACTTTAATTTATTTATTTTCAAGGCACACTTCAAAGTATTAAATACATGCATTCTGTATTTCCTTAATTAAAATATATATCGCTCCAAACGTTCATTCTTAAAAGTGGATAATAAAATAAAAAGCAAAACTTTGGTATTCAGTAGCAGTGAGTGACATCAAGTCAATATTTGTCTAAGGATGTGTACTGTATAAGACAGGAGGTGTTTATTGAATTCTCTTCTTTAATCCAGTGAGAAAATCAATAAAACATCAATACTTGGGCCAATGGGTTACAATAAGAGAATGTGGGACTAAACTACACTGCCTAAGTCTCGTTAAGACACTGTCAGCTCGTACCGTCCTCCTGGCTGTGTTGTTTGCGCTGAACCTCCTTGCGGTATTCCTCCAGCTCCTGATCCGTCAGCTCATTGAAGGGATTCGGAGTCTCCGGTTCCGGTGGGACTGGGGGCTCGACAGTCTCTGGAGACTGGAAGCAGAACAATCATGTTCACATAATGAACACATGCTCACAAAATATTTAGAAATGGATTCTGATCAATGAAAAGTGCTCATTAGTCATTAAGGATTAAGATATTTATTTAACAAAACAGAACTGCCTTGAACAATAATTATATATATATATATATATATATATACACACACACACACTCACACACACACAGTCAGACATAACCAAACATTATTCAGACACCTGATATAATTTTTTATATATATATTTTTTTACTAGTGGGTGCAGGACACTATAGTTCATTTATGTAAGTGAGGATAGCAAAATAAAGTAAACTGTGACATATTATACCCAACAATTCTTCATACAGTGGACTACCAGTAAAATTGATAAAAAATTGGAACCAAAAATTATTCAGACACTTGTCATATTTTATTACCATTTTTTTTTAAACTTTAGTGAATAAACTGAATTAATGAAATGTTCAAGGTGTCTGAATACATTTTGGATTGACTATATATATTACTGTACTTGCACTGCATATAATTTTTAAGTCTACACTACAAAAATATAAATAATCATTTCTATTCCTCTTGTTTTTCAGTAAAAATATCTAAAAATCCACTAAATGTGTTAACTTAAGTTAAACTTAAACTAGAAAAACTATTTGACATAAGAAAAACAAATCTAATTCAAGATAAATTCTCTGAAAATGAATGTTAATCTTATGCATTTTTCCTTCTTATTAGATTAATTTTGTTTTAAAATGCTCCTGTTATGCTTTTTGGATATTATCTTTCATGTAGTCTACATATATGAATATATATATATATATATATATATATATATATATATATATATGTATATATATATATAGCTGTTTGCACAAAGTTTCAAAGATCAAAGTGCATGATAAATGGAGTTATTGTCTCCCAAAAGAAAGAACTGATTCTGAACTGCCTGAAATGAGTCATCAGTAATTCCAGCTGCCTCCACATGCTATCGGAAATTTCCTATTACCCACTTCTGAAGTCGTGATTACAAGCTCGGTGAGTTCAAGTGCTTTGTTCTTTTACTGTGTATAAAATATACAATATGCTTCAAATGGTTATTCATATATGTAAATATGCACTACTTTAACAACAAGTCAATGTAATGTGGCTATTGTGGAATAAACTAATAAAGAATACCAGTCACAACAGCAATTGTTGTCCCCTCCACCATGTTTGAAGTTGAAAACACGGGTATCAAAATGATCTCAGAGTTTCCCCAGTTGTAGACTAGAAAGGGTTCATGTCCAATTTCCGACTAGGAAACGTGTATTTACGATAATTCTGATAGCACATGAAGGCAGCATTACTTCCTGCATGAACCTAGGATGTTTTGTAAAAAAGCTTTAGTAATTAGCATAATGCCCGCCTATGGTCTTCATTGGCTGTCTTCGAACAACGTCTACTTTGACCCGCCCCCAAATGCTGTAGCTGAGGCCTGGAAGAGTCTGGCTTGTTGACATGTTGAGAAGACGCAGTTTTCTGCACTGTGAAAGCAAATCCACTTTGCATGCACTTCTGAAGGATAAGGACTCACCCTCATGTCGTTCCACACCCGTTCATCTTCGGAACAAAATTAAGATATTTTTGATGAAATAAAACAGTTCATGTGACTACAGTGGTTCTAAAGCGACGAGAATACTTTTTGTGCACCAAAAAAACTAAATAACGACTTTTCAACAATATCTAGTGATGGCTGATTTCAAAACACTGCTTCGGAGCTTTATGAATCTTTTGTTTCGAATCAGTGATTCGGATTGCGTATCAAACTGCTAAACTGCTGAAATCATGTGACTTGGGCACTCTGAACCACTGATTCAATTCATAAAGCTCTGAACCAGTGTTCTGAAATCGGCCATCACTAGATATTGTTGAAAAGTCGTAGTTTTTTTGGTGCACAAAAAGTATTCTTGTCGCTTCATGATATTAAGGTAGAACCACTGTAGTCACATGAACTGTTTTAAATATGGCTTTAGTACCTTTATGGATCTTGAGAGGTTCAGTTACATTGCTGGCAATAGAGGCCTCACTGAGCCATCGGATTTCATCAAAAATATCTTAATTTGTGTTCCGAAGATGAACGAAGGTCTTACGTGGCTTGTCGTAGAACGACATGAGGTTGATAATGTCATAAATAATGTCATTATTAATAACATTATTTTCATTTTTGGGTGAACCAACCCTTTAAGTGTATGAATATATATTATCTTGTTTTGAGTATATATGAACTGAATGATCCTACCGGTGGACTGTTGTCTGTGATGACGCTGGCTAACACTTGAGATTGAGGTCCAGCTGTTTTCATGTCCTGACGATTCTGCTCTCTTATCTGAAATATAAATAATAAAATAAAATCCATCACCCTAAGCTTTCTAGTGTATTTTGTGTTATGTAGACATAGCTGCAATAAGACGTCTTTGACATATTCTCTTTGTGTGCATATATATTGTAGTCTTGCTTCTGTATCATTTTTTAATTTTGCCTCCAAAATGAATGTCACCTAAACTAAAGAACTAACAACAACTAAACATCTATCCTAAGTTTATTTATTATAAACTTTCTTTATAATTTTATGATTTAAGTTAGTATATTATAGTCTAAAAAAAGTTATTTATCATCTTATAAAGTATTTGCTGCTCTTTGCTATGCATAAGTCCAGTTACACTTCTTCAATGATACTACTAGTCAATGTTTGGCTTTCTTTTAAGCATTTAATTAATGAAATGATTTCAGGGTACAAATCTAATTTCATATTAATTTAAATATTATTTATGGAAATGTACTTAAAGGGATAGTTCACCCAAAAACTCACCCACCCTCAAGAAATCCTAGGTGTATATGACTATCTTCTTTTAGACGAATACAATTAGAGTTATATTAAAAAATATCCTGGCTCTTCTAAGCTTGATAATGCCATTGAATGGGGCATTGTATTTTGAAGCCCAAGTGCATCCATCCACCATAAAAGTAATCCACATGCCTCCAGGGGGTTAATAAAGACCTTCTGAAGCAAAGCAATGGGTTTTTGTAAGAAAAACTTGCGGCAAAGAGTAACCCCGGACCCAACGCATGACGCATTGATGAATGCAGAAGCGCAGAGGATAGAGCAAAACAAAACACTGGTCAGAAGTCTAAAATGAGAATTTTTAAAGAGAAATGTTAGAGGATTTTGATATAAGAAAAGAGGAGCTTGAGTTGGTTGCAGAGGTTACTCTTTTGGCATAAATCTGCCAAAAGTTTTAAATATGGATATTTTTCTTACAAAAACCCATCGCTTCACTTCAGAAGGTCTTGATTAACCCACTGGAGCCATATGGATTACTTTTATGATGGATGGATGCACTTTTTTGGGCTTCAAAATACAATGCCCCATTCACTGCCATTATAAAGATTAGAAGAGCCAGGATATTTTTTTAATATAACTCTGAATGTGTTCGTCTGAAAGAAGAAAGTCATATACACCTAGGATGGCTTGAGGGTAAGTTAAATGATTGGATAATTTTCAATTTTGGGTGAACTATCCCTTTAATACAATAATACAATAAGAGTTAAATTTGAATTTCACTACTGTTCAAAAGTTTGGACAGTTACATTGTTACAAAAAAGTCTATTTCAAATAAATTCTGTTCTTTTGAACTCTCTATTCATTAAACTTTAATTATGTTTTGCCTTTGTCTGACCAATCATCGTCCATTTCTTCTCTTCTTGTCTTTTTCTCTCTGCGATTATTCTCCTCTCTCTGTGACTATTCCCTCCTCCCTTCACCGCCATCTTGGTCCTGATGGTGAAACTGAAACTACATGTTGCAAAACTTCTGTCACTACAAACACTCTGTCTCGCACTGTTGGTGAGACTGCAATTCTCTGCCATAATATTGAAATCTGCTCTCAGTTCTGTTGGCAGTTTGAACAGTCGTGTAGCAACAAAAAATGATAGTAACTGATTTTGTCTTTTTTTCTTGAAAATTTTTTTACATGTTGAATAATTTGTAAGCACGATCAAAGTAATGAATAAAATACTAGTACACTTCACTCAAAAATCTTAGTCATCAGTGTCCTATATATACTGTCTTTCTCCACCTGCTGGTCTCTGAGTATTGCAGCTTACAGCTAAATTTGAACGCTGTTATTTTGAACTTTCTATTAAACAACAAAACTGATAAAATGTATCACAGTTTCTGCAAAAATATTAAGCAGCACAACTGTTTTCAACACTGGTAATAATGAGAAAAGGTTCTTGAGCAGCAAATCAGCATATTAGAATGATTTCTGAAGGATCATGTGACACTGAAGACTGGAAAATGATGCTGAAAATTTAGCTTTGACATCACAGGAATTATATTTAAACATATATTAAAACAGAAAACAGATATTTGAAATTGTAATGATATTTAACAATATTACTGTTTTCACTGTAGCTTTAAATCAAATAAATGCAGCCTTGGTGAGCGGAAGAGAACAAGATCTTAGATAAGATGCACAATTTGTCCTAATTTCAGTTTTGACATTAATAAAATCTGAATCTTTCAATACAGACATTTAAACCCAATGACCAAAAAAAAAAAGCTTACTGTACCTTATTTCTAGTCTCAAGCACCTCCTGTGGGTTGGTGAACAGAGGAACAAACTGGTTTGGATTCTCGATCTTAATGGCCCGTCCACTGGCCTGTGCAATTTCCTCTGCCTTCTGCCACTAAAAGAGAAGAAATCAATAGAGGAGGAATTCAGCTGCTCAACTGAAAGCATGTCAATCATTCCTGGGACACCCAGCCTGATGTTAAAAAGCTAACTGAAGCAGACAATTTGAGGGAAAGATTTAAGGGAAATATGTAACAGGTCCAAAAGGAACCAGCAGAGGGCAGTGCAAGCACTGCACTGAGATTTGTGACAATAAAATATCTCCCCTGCATTGCAGAGAAGCAGAAAGGGAGGTGCATGGAACATGGTGGTAGAAAAGACAGTGAAACTGTAGTCCTATCACAGTGATGTAACAAATACGGCATTATTCTACCAATAATATCCTATGATTCACAGTCAGACTATTTCTGAACTGCAACACACTCTCTGGCTTAGTCATTCACATTTTCAATTCATTTTCAGAAGAAAAGCTACTCTGATTAATATAATACACTGCAAGCTACACTGATTACTAATTACGCTGATACTTGAGCAATGAAGAACTTAACATGGATGAAAGCAGATCACTATGATCATTAGTTATCAAAGATGGCTATAATGCAAAATAATTCATTAGGAAAAGTGAAGATCCATTTCCAAAAGCACAAACATAAAATAACATTTGAAAAGTTAAAAAAGCTGTAATAACTGTGAACAGTATATTCAGTTTGTGAAAATGAAAATATGAATACAATTAGAAAATGAATACAAATAATTATTAAATACAGTTTTATTTCTCATATATTCTCATATTTTTATTTTTGTAATGTGTTTTTGTAAAGTCATAATTTTGTTAAAATATAATACTGCTTTGCTATTTGCAATGGTTACCATTTTCTATTTTTCATAGAGTGCTTTTGATTAATTGTATTAAAATCAGTTATGGTTTGTTTGACCCGCTATCATCACCCATAAACAATTAAAAAACAAAAACACTGTATTAGTAAAAATAGTCAAATGTATTGTCCCCATTTTTTTAATTCATAGACAAGTTAGATTTCGATGATATTTTGACAACTATACTAGGAAATGTTTCAATATCAGAAGTCTGGTCAACTTAGGTCACACAATTTGAGTAATGTTGCATGAGTTACATGCCAAAATGTAATATTCAGACTAGTTATCAGCAGAGTCTGAATCTCTAACTCTAAGTATGTACAAGACTTGGCAATCAGTGCTAATAATTAAGCTCAGATCTCATTATTAGAATAGAAATTTTGGATACTTAAGTTATATAAAGTTTACACAAGTTCTATAAAATCTCTCACCGTAGTCCGATGTCCCGGGCTGGCCTGGTCCTGGTTGACTTTCTGATAGACATTTGGGGTGTTCAGCCATCTAGTCTTCTGCTGCTGTCTCTGGGTGTGGGGATGGAGACGGGGGTGGGGTTGAACCCCATCCTCATGAAAAGAAAATGACGTGACGGTGGCAGGTACCTCCACCTCTCTCCTGGTTCTGGAGCGCTCCAACAGCACTGGGAAACGGTAGGCGTATCCTGTACGGTAACCCTGTAGAATGATGATCAAATGTTCTAAAGTCAAGTCTAATAGCAATAAAATTACAATTAGGTAAATTGCTCTGGTCTACAGTATATGGAAGTTTGTTTACGCCATGAAATAATAAATGAAAAAGGTAATTACGACTTTTTATCTTACAATTCTTACTTTATAAGACGCAATTACGAGTTTATATCATGCAATTCTGACTTTATAACTCACAATTTTGAGTTTATATAGTTAAAGAGTCAGAACTGCATGATAAAAAAAAACTTGCAATAACTTTGTACATAAAATCACAATAAACAGTTATGCCAATAAAGTACTGTTGTTTGCGCTGCGAAAATCACTGTGTATCAAGTGCCTCCAGAGCTGAAATTCAAGTATGGTAATGAGCATTTGGATTCTGACATGCGCTGTAAGCAGTAGACCAATCACACCATACTGAGCCATCTGACCAATCAGAGCAGAGTAGGCTCTCGGAAAAGGAGGGTTTAGAGAGACTGGATCTGTTATCAATTGAAATCATCTAACCAGATTGTCCAGTGTCCTCATCAATGCTTCAAACTCATGTTCTCCCAGCCTGCTCTTGTGCATGGGGCCGAAGGTGGATCCAGCCCAACCCACAGTGCCTGTGGCGACAGGCCTGTGAATGTTGCGGTCCAGCATGATTAGGTTTTGTTCCCCTCCAGCGCTGCACAGTGCTGCCACCTGCCAGGACAGAACAAGACTGCAGCATGACTCAGTGTGGACAAACAGCATTCTGAAGTTACACTGCACAGCTAACAATACAACTATTCTCAACTTTTTTCAGTCTTCACAATCCTTTTTATTGTCTTTGCAGGCTGAACGCAGACAAATCCACTCCCAGAGCAGTGCTGCCTTTCTCTACCACCCCCTGCTTTCATTGGTATACCATGTACAAATTATTTGAATTAGTAGATGTTTTAGGGGCCATTCACACAGAACACATTTTTGCATTCCACTGTGCTACTTTTCCATTGTTTTTCAATGTAAATCAAGCTAGACAGACGTTTGATCGGTGTGCTTGTGTCTCATGTCTTTTGCAGCGTCTGGTGCATGACACAGCGTTCTAAAATCATGGAACATTATCGTCTCTTGCTTGACTAACCGCAAAAACGTAACAAACATAATACTTCCTTTAAAAATACATTTAAAATATCTTACCGACCCCTAATTATTTATGTACTTATGTAGTAATATGCAAATTTATTCTACAAATATGACTATTCTGTGTGTTCTCTTGCACACACCCTTTCACTGGCTCTCTTAGCATTCTCTTTCTTTACTCTCACTCCCTCTGTCCTACTGTTCCACTAATCTACTCTTCCATATTTTGCCCTCATGGTAAGGGCTGTAATTTTTTTTGCCTACCTGTGTCTGACAGGCGGTCTGGATGTGGTAGATTGTGTAAAAGGCCTCCTCCACCGTTTCACCCAGTGCCACGATTCCATGGTTCCTCAACACCAACACCTGTACAATAACAACTATTAGAATCAAATAGATGTTTCCCAGTGCACAAATATTTCATCACCCCCTTTTCGACCTTACGAGCCTCACAACATCATGTTCTGAGGGGAGTCTCTGTAATCTAGGATCTAACCTTGCATGTAGGCCCGAGGCTCTTCTGGAGTTCCACCCTGTCCTCTTCTTCCTCCATTACTCCATTATAGTCATAATAAGCTACCTCGCCCACCAGCAAAGCCTCATGGGATAGCGGTAGCAGGCCACACTTCATGGCTGATACCTAAATAAAAAATGAATAGTGGTTATATGAGCACCGATTAAAGAGTTCACCCAAAAATGAAATTTCTGTCATCATTTACCCACCCTCAAGTTGTTCCAAACCTGTATAAATGTCTTTGTTCTGCTGAACACAAAAGATGATATGGTACAAACATTCTTCCAAATATCTTCCTTTGTGTACAGCAGAACAAAGACATTTATACAGGTTTGGAACAACTTGAGGGTGGGTAAATGATGACAGAATTTTTGGGTGAACTATCCCTTTAAGAGAAATGAGAGAATGCAGAATGGAGTATCTTCAACAATGCTTCTAAAATAATCAGAATAATAATGATTCCTTTCAATAATGGAATAAGTATTTTTGCGGTCAGTGGAAGGACCTCAGAATATAGAAATAAATTTAAAAGATTAATAAATATTAGTCATTTGTGTGTAGATAAATATTAGTCATTTGTATGTAGATAGATAGATAGATAGATAGACAACTATTAAATATATTTGATTAAATGTCTTTTTGATCAGAGACTCAAGAAACTCTAGAGAACAATGCCCTTTTCCTCCACAGTAAGTTGCTGTTTCAGCAATGGGGACTTTTCTTAGCCAAGTATGTGACGCACCGCAGCTGTGGCTGGAGTGTGGAGGTGCAGCAGACAGCGGACGTCTGGTCGAGCAGAATAGATGGCAGAATGCAGGCTGAACGCAGACAGATCTACACCCAGAGTAGTGCTGCCTTTCTCTACCACCTCCCCGAGAATATTCACCTTCACCTGGACATCATAGAGAGAACATGGTTTGATCAAGCTTTCACTTGAACATCTGAAAAAAATCCTTAAAAAACCAAGTGATTCAATGTGATTCATTTAGATCATCCTGAATCTGATCACATTACTGAATTTCCATCAGCTGATCATTTTAAAACTGCATAAATCTAATGAATCAACATAGTGGTTGGCATTATGAAAGGTCTTTCTTGAAACATATCTTAAAAATGAGATACCACTGCATAATTTGCAGAACCTGATTTCAGCCATTGCAACATGTTCCTGGATCAACATCTTTGTTGATCCTGGAACAACCTTCCAATCCAATCGGTTTACAGTTTATGTCAAGTTTAGGCTTAGGCTAACCATAGGGATATGGTTAGGACTACATTTTTGGACAGGAATGTTGTTCCAGGATCAACAAAATATGTTGAACCAGAAATGCGGCTAACTCTGCAAAATCAGGATTTGCACATAATGTACTACTATTCCATTATGTATAAATATCAATTTATATTTAAGTATAAAAATAAATAAAATAAATATAATAAATAAAATATATAAATTGTTCCATTATCCCTCTAGTTGACCAAAGCTTTGAACTGCATTTTTTCTTATTTTTCCATTACAAATCACAATTTATGATACAATTTGTACACATGCATGGACACGAGAAATATTTTCATGAGTAACCATTTCTAATACCTTATTTTTGCAACAATGTACAATATGTCCATAAAAATGTTGACCACACTGAATCTTTCAGTTTTTATCAGCAAATAATACAAACTGAGACGGCGAAGTTTTGTGTGTGTGTGTGCGCGCATGGACAGTCTCTCACCAGACTTGACGCAGTCACCTCCCCGTAGGTCAGACCGTTTGGCAACACGAGGAAATGTTCCTGTTCTTTACTAACACGCATCTGCAGAAAGAAAGAGATGCTTTTATTCAAAGCAACTTATAGTACACTTACAGGAACAATCTCTCTGGAGAAACCTTAGGTTAAAGGGATAATTCACCCACGAAAAAAAAAATCGGACATTTACTCATCCTCATGTCCTACTAAACCGGTACAGCTTTTCGTAAGATTTTTAGAGATACTGACTTACATTTCTGTCTGTGTTACACACAAAGCTATAGTTAGACTGACAAGTCCTAACTTTACATGTTATGTTTTAGTCACATTTGAATAACTTGTTAGGTATGAAATAGCATCAGAATTCTGCTTAATGTCTCTTTTTGTGTTCCATGAAAGAAACTAAGTCCTAAAGGTTTAAATTGACATGAGGGTAATGACAGAATTTTCTTTTTTAAGAGTCTTGGTTTTCACACTTCTTGTGAAGATCAACCAGTAACCTTGTTACCAGATCACAAAATTACATCCGATTAGGATAGGCTTTTTAAAACACTCAAATCCCTATAGGCTGAGCAAAGGAGAGATAGGAGATATGAATAAGTATGCTACTGTAAATGCAGCATTCAGTATTCAGTAATTAGCTTAATGTGCCCCAGAAGTGATAGACTGGCAGCTGTGTGCAGTCATTATAAGTGCACTATACGTGAGCTTACTTTTTTTATTATCATAAGCACAGGTTATATAACCGTTAATAAGCAGACACATACACTGCATTCAAAAGTTTAGGGTCAGTAAGATTTCTTTTGAAAGAAATGTATACTTTTATTTAGCAACGATACATTTAATTGATTGACATAAAAAGACATTTATAATGTTACAAAAGATTTTTATTTTAAATAAATGTGGTTCTTTTTAACTTCCTACTCAAAGAATCCAACAAGAAGTCTCAGTGTGGATTTTTCTTAAGCAGCAAATCAGCATAATAGAATGATTTCTAAAGGATCATGTGACAGTAAAATTTGACATGAATACATTTTAAATTATATTAAAATAGAAAACTGTTCTTCTAAATTGTAATAATATTTTACCACATTACTTTTTTTACTGTATATAAATGCAGCCGTGGTGAGCATAAGAATCTCAGACCCCAAACTTCTGAACAGTAGGGCACGTTTTAACTTAATCAAATAAATCACTTTTACTTTCAACCTTCATTACAGCCTGTTTAATCAATCAAGCTCTTAGATAAAAGTTGTCTGATCAGTGTTCAGGGAGCACTTTTCAGGAGCCTTGGCCTACTGACAGAAGTCTTTATGGGTCGTGTTTCCTTACTGTGAGGCACGTGTTGGCCAGCTGGGCCCAGCCGTACAGATCCACCAGACGGTGTACGCTAGCCAGCTTGCAGCGCATCAGTCTCTCCCCCTTCACCATGGAGCCCGGCTCCCATCCGTGCAGATCATTAATGGGGGTCACCATGGTAACAGCTGTACAGGAAGGAGGAACAAAAGAAACAGCACAAGTGTGTGTCAATGAAAGTCTTAGTCATTAAAGATTTTGTGTAAAAAAAAGCAGCACTAGTTAGTTTACTGCAGTTGAAGTGGTGCGACAGCCTTTTTATGGAAGAAACTGAACAGTTCAGTTTTACTGAATTCAACTGAATTCACCATCTGAATTAAATTCATTTAGTTTCAAATTCAAGTTTGAAACTAAAACTCCTCTTATTTTAAAGTGTCTGAATAAAAGAATGATGCTCATGGACACTGAATAAAATGTAAAATCTCATTGGGCAATAATAAAACTAATACCTTTTTGCTTTACTCACACTCAAACCATCCTAGGTGTATATAACTTTCTTCTTTCTGATGAACACAATCTGACCTATAATAATAAATATCCTGACACATCTGAGCTTTATTATGGCAGTGGATGGGAAACAGCTAAAGAGTATGAAGCTAAAGAAAGTGCATTCATCCATTCCTTATTCAACTTAGGAAGAAAGCATAACTGATGTCGCGAATACAAGTTGTATAAGTTGAATACAGAAGGCGGTCTGGCGGAAGCTAGATATTTTACTTTATAACTTGTCAAATATGGATATTTTTCTTACACACTTACAAGAGGTTCTGACAAAATGTTAATTGCTGTCATTCACTTGCTTCATTACTGGATGAATCAGCATATTTGAACAAATCTCTTGAATGAATGATTCAATCACAACATTTTTTTTTGTGCTTTATAAATAAACTCTTTCACCGCCAGGTTTAAAAAAAAAAAAAGGGAAAAAAAAGTTGCCAGTCATCGCCAGCATTTTTTCACAAAAATGTAATGGCCCCCAGAATATTCTGCTGTATGAATATCTGAACATGCAATATATCGAAAGAAAGAACAGAGCCTGCTTTTAAACAAATAGAACTCTGTTTTATTCTAAGTTCATGCATTCTTTTTATATCAACACTTTAATATGGGTAAGTTTCATTTCAAAAAAGCAATAATTGTGAACACATTTTTTTCAAAGATTACAAGATGCATAATTAATGCTTTTATCGCTTGTTTCTGCTCTTTTTTTGTCTGTTTTGATCGAGAGATTCTCTGCTCTTTCAGAAAATGCATAATAGCACCCCCTACCGTATAACAGTGAAGACACAGAAAGCCAGAAAAATCTGTCAATGGCAGGGAAAGAGTTAACAGTCACTTGTCACCACCATCTTTATCTGAAGCGTCATGTTACTTTGTGATACGTCACATATCATTTTTGTACAGCACTTTGGTCAGCTTTGGTTGTTTTCAAATGTGCTTTATAAATAAACATTGTATTGTACTTTCAAAAGGTGATTTGCTCTATTTTGACATCAGTGTTTATATCCGAACTGTAAACCTTTATCCCAAGTACTTCTGTGATAATCTAATTACTGTAACATAATCCAAAAGGACATAATCCTATGAAATAATCATGACATTCATGGAACCATCAATGCCAATAAAGAACTTTTATTTTTAAGAGAGTAGTTAAATTATGTCATGGGTTACGTACTGGATGGAGCAACGGGCAGGGCGGCCGGAGATCCGTGAGTGGCCATAAAGTCTACGATCTGTCTGAGAGCCCAGAGATTGGAGGAACTTCCTCCTTTCTTCATCTGCTCCTGAATCAACACATCCAGCTCCTCTCTAAAGGACTAACACACACAAATAATATTCAGTCATTTAGCAACACAATGCACTAGTACACACAAATAAAAGAAAATGCACATTGCGCACATTGGAGGTTGATAAATAACATGTCCATGATTTTTTTTAAAGCAGCATTTTAGGTGAAAATGTATATTTATGTTTCAGGAAAAAAAATATTATGACAGGTTGTAACTGGTAACCTTTTTTGTTATTGTTGTTCTTTTGCATTTCACTTAAATGGTCCACTGAACTGCAATGATACACTATCATTGATACATAATTTTAAAAAAAAGTATCATGAAAAAGTACACTATTGTTCAAAAGATCAAAAATGCACTAAAATAGTAATATTAAAAAAAGTAAAATTTAAAATAATATATTCTAGAGGTTTTTTATATATCTTCAGTGTCACATGATCCTTCAGAAATCATTCTAATATGCCGATTTGTTACTCAAAAAAACTTTTCTTATTATTATCAATGTTGAAAACAGTTGTGCTGCATAATACTTTTAGGGAAACGGATCCATAATTAATGTAAAAATAAAATTAGGCTTTAGTTCTACATGCTGGATTAGAGTTTAGAGCCTTTTGTTTTTTTTGTTTTTTTTTACATAAAAATCAACACATATTGTGACATATTGTGTGTATATATATATATATATATATATATATATATATATGTGTGTGTGTGTGTGCAAGAATAACTTAAGCAATCATGGTTAAGCACGCAAAAAGATCAGGATTTTATAATAAAGTTTACTAGAACTAAAATGTTTGAGGAATACCAATATAATTTTAACTTGTAAGCACTGTAATAATCATACAATAATCAGAAAGTGTTTTAAAAGTTTTAAATTAAGCATTAAACTCATTAAGTCCAGAAACATACGGAAACAAACAGCAGGAAGAATATTTGAGTTGCAGGTTCCAGTACAGTCCACAACAGAGAAAGAGAGAATTAATCATCCTCATATGGAACGTTGAGCTCTTCAGTTCTGTCCTTCATTCAACACGTTCCCTCCAATTGTTTTGAACCCACACCTAAAACTCCCTGCACTATCTATGTTTTCTCCTCCCCTGCTCTCTCTCTCGCTCTCTCTCTCTCTCTCTCTCCAGCTGCAGCTGTCAGTGGTGATTCAGGGCAGATTATATCTGAGCTGTGGAGATAATCATATCTTTGGGAACCTAATGAGGGGGAAGGGGAGAGAGGACATATAGGGATTGGAGGCAGGACATTAAAGGGTGGACAGAACAGACGGATAAAAGGAGGCAAACCGATGTGGGTCTTCTGCGGATGGGAGATATGCTGTTTCACTGAGCTTTTTGAAAGCTTAAAGCAGCCACTTAAATGCCTGTTCACTTCTACAACCTCACTCATTATCATATCATTCCATATGAGTGCAAAAGCAGGATTCTGAAAGTAAAAATCCCATTCATTCTTTTCCGTAGGGAAATGTATTGATGGTGTTTAGAACCTTTAAAACAAAGATACCAGAAGCACTGAAATACTTATAATCAATTACTGTAGTCATTGCGATTTAATTGAGTAGTTGATTTTTGTTATTTTGTTCAGATTTTCATATCCTACATTTGCTTTGAATCAAATGCTGTAATGTTGCAAGGAAAAAATATAGCATAATTGAGGAAAACAGAGCAGGTCTCTTCAAATAATAATAATAATTTTATTAATACACTCATAATCTTTTCTATATATTAATATTATTACTGAAATATTAATATATAAATACTGTATATTAGCTTTAAATACAAAATATTTATTGTTATTATTATTATTATTATTATTAATTGGAAATGACTTAAATTAATGTCCATACACTGTTAAACTACTTTTTTTTAATTCAAACATCATTTGAACAGTTTTATATCATACTGTAGTTATTGTGATTCAATTAAGTAGTTGATTTTTGTCTTTCTGTTCAGATTTTCATATACTTTTTTTGCTCAGACTCAAATGTTGTAATGAAAATATATTATATATAACACTCAAAATAATTAATTGGTTTGAGTAGGGCAAACTCAAATTAAACAAATTAATTCAATAAAATTAACTTGTATGAGTAGTTAGAACTTTCTTTTTCTTTTGAGTTCACGAAATGATCACATTTTAAGTAATCTGAATGGTTTCATTTGTTTTGAGTTTTAACTTGTTTCTTTTAATTTAGACAAACTTAAATTTACCTGAAACTGGGCTGAGATTTCTATTTCCCATCATGCTTTGCCATGACACTTATTATATTTTTTGTGCAAGATTAATGTTATGGGGGTTACCATCATGGTTACAAGTGGAGCATGGGCTTAGTTTAAGAACAGGTATCATAAATGTTTTATATTGCCGTATTCTTTCAACAATTGCTATGCTATGCTAATGTTATCAAAGCATTATGTTACTAATTAGCATTAGGCTGAATTAGCTAATTATAGCTAGCTAAATTTCCACTACTAAAAATATAAATTGAGATTACATGATCATTTTTATAAATTTTTTTATAAAAATTTAAAGTTTAATGTATGAATTAACTTATTCACAAATTAAAGAGTTAAGAGCAATTAAAATGTACAAAACTGAAATCTGCCAGTTCTGCTTAAACTAGGGGTCTCAAACTCAAATTGGCTGGGGGCCGTTGCTGTGATTGACACCTCATAAGAGGGCCATTTTAACAAACAGCGCAATTTAAAAAAATAAAAATAAAAATTAAAAATTTATTTACTTTCCTTTGCATTATTTCTCATTTACTTCAAATTTCATTACTAAAATATTTTGGCCATACTTAACAAAAAATGTGAACAGCAGTGTCTCTATCATTGTTACATACAGTATTAGTTTTTAACAGTTAGTGCAAATATTTTCCCTTACTTTATTTTAGCTTAAATAACATAAAAATTATAACATCTTGCACTGAACAACACTGTACTGAACAAATGCAATCCCTGAATACATTTGTACACTATTCTATTTCTTGCCAGACACCTGGCAGCGCTTCTGCTCACACAGCTGAGCCACATTTGTCCAAGATGCGTAAATGGCCCGCGGGCCGGCGGTTTGAGACCACTGGCTTAAACTTTGAATTTCTTAACTTAAAATATTTGATTTAACGGATTACCTCAAATGTTTTGAGTTTTGCCCACTTATTTGGGTTTACAGTGAGTATTAAAATTAACTTAACCATTTTCATTATTAATAATGATGTAATCTGCTTTAATATTGTCTTTTTGTTCAGATTTTCAGACACATTTTATTCTGAATCAACTTGCGATTCTTGAATCTTTATGAAGAAAATCAATGGGAAAAATCCTTCCGGAATCAAAGCTGCTGAAAAAGTAGACAATCAGCGTTGTGCTCTTTTAACCCATAAGGCTATGAACACAAATCTGTCTCATTTTTCAGATGCAAATATATTTGCTTCACTCATTAGTGCACACTTCATTTACTCACAGGGCTTTGCAGGAGACTGGAAACACGTTTCTTGAGGCCGCTGGACGGCGTTGACTGCTGGGGAGACTGGACCATTTCTCCTTCCAGACATTCCCCGTCTACAGGACTATGCTGGACCGGAGTCCCTTTAGGAGTGGGAGACCTACTCATCTTCTTTTCCCCAGTGTGGAATAGAGGAGAAGAAGGATAGAAAGAAAACAGAGAAAAGGGAAAGGATAGGCAAAGCTGGACCAGGCGGATTGCTAGATGGGGGGATTGGACAAAAAAGAAATACAATATTTAAATAGGTCAGTTATAATCTGGAGTTATGGTAATGAAAGATCCCAATGCACATCATGGAAAAGTTATTTTACATATATGTGCATATGAGGACATATAGTCATGTGTGCATATTAATAATAGACGCATGCAAATGCACACAGGCAGTCCTGCAAATACTAGATAAGTATTTCTGCACACCACACCCAAAGTCATCTGGGGGCCGCACTAACTGTCATATATCTAAATACACAGAGTAAGAAGTGCTGACAGCAATATGCAGTTTTTTATGTGCATTAGTAAATGTGATCGATTAGTTCGCTTGTTTAGTTGAGGGAGGTCTATTTAAGAAATTACATTTAGAGAAATCAGTCTATCACTGTTCCAGGATGTATAACAGATGATTGACAGCACATAATCTAAGACCTTGATCCTAATTATCTTTTATTTCTCTCTCTCCATTGTACTTCTATTCACATATGCATGCTATAAATAAGTGCTCCTTCAGCCTGCACAATAAAATGATGGCAGTGAACCAGAAAAATCACCTGAACTGAATATTCAACTATGTCTTTCATGCTTTTTCATGCTTAAAAGGTGATGCAATTTCCTTTGGTGTGAACCTAAAACACACTTATAATTGCCTTTCAGATTAAACCAAGATAAGTAAGCCACTCGTAAGTTCAATTCTCAAAAGTGTAACCACTTTAGCTCTGTAGTGCTTTCAAAACATTGCTCGGTTTGTTTGACAAACCAGCAGCACTGACTCAACTAATGGTGTTAATTTGGGATGGAACTACAGTATCTGTCTGTTTGAAAACAATTATTATTGTTGTTAAGGATATTACAATCAGACTTACACCTTACAGGCTTACACAGCTTTAAACATGTTAGATGAAAAAACAAAATGCGTGAGGCTTGGTGGTGGACTCTTAACTCAGATAAGTAACAAAAACATTTAGCAATCAGTCAAAACACTGTAGTAACCACAGCACATAGCAAATACAAAAAATTTCATAGCAAATGCCTCGTTGATGCCAGAGGCCAGAGGAGAATGGTCGGACTGGTTCGAGCTGATGGAAAGGCAACAGTAACTCTAACAAATAACCAGATCAGAACCAAGGTATGCAAAAGAGCATCTTTGAATGCACAAGTCAAACCTTGAAGCAGATGGGCTACAGCAGCAGAAGACACACCGGGTGCAACTCCTGTCAGCTAAGAACAGGAAACTGAGGCTACAATGGTGTGGGGGTATTTTCTTGGCACACTTTGGGCCCCTTAGTACCAACTGAGCATCGTTTAAACGCCACAGCCAGAGTATTGTTGCTGAGCATGTCCATCTCTGTATGACCACAGTGTACCCATCTTCTACTGGCAGGATAATGCACCATGTCACAAAGCTCAAATCATATCAAACTGGTTTCTTGAGCATGACAATGAGTTCACTATACTCAAATAGCCTCCACAGTCACCAGATCTCAATCCAGTGGAGCACCTTTGGGATGTGGTGGAACATGAGATTCGCATCATGTGCAGCCGACAAATCTAACATCAGTGTTAGGGTAACGCAAGTTACGTAATCAGATTACTTTTTTCAAGTAACTAGTAAAGTAACACATTACTTTTAAATTTACAACAAAATATCGGAGTTACTTTTTCAAATAAATAATGCAAGTTACTTTGTTTCTCATTTATTTACTGACACCTCTCCTGTCCCCATGCAGCCTGGTCTTATTGTTAAAATGTAGATATTAATACATAACTTTCAAAGACACAAAACGTACATTTTTGTACGTTTAAAAAGGTGCTAACACGTACAATATTGCTGTAATTATAGCACTAAAACTTAAAAATACATTTTTACAGCGAAAAAACGTAAAATATTTACGAATCTTTCATGTCATAAAGATGTGTAATTTCCATTTTATCGTTTTGTAGATAAATGTAAGATCCCTTAACCCCATCGCAAACCTAAACATACCCAATTATTACAGAATGTTAAAAGAATAAAACATAATGGACAGAAATGTTTAGGACAATGACAATTTTAGTAAAAATATAATATTAAAACTATATTTTGAGCCGCTAATCCTACACCTACCCCTAAACCTACCCATAACCATTTCTTAAAACTCCCTACTTGTTATAAATAAAAGAATAACAGACAAACAAGCGTAATCACAATAATTTATTTATTGCGAAAATGTCAAAAGTGGTACCAAAAGTAGTTCAAATGATGAAGAGTTGCAGTCCTCTCTGGCGGTAATATTTTGTATAGGGTACAGAGCAGAATTTATTAATCCATGAAAACATGATGAATCTGGCTTCTCTCCGTCAATCCACTTAAACATGGCATGTCGCAATCTGTGACGGAGCAGGTGAGAACCAATGAGCGTTCGATATCAGTTACGAAGTTACGAAGAAAGTGTAAACTAGGGTCACGTCAGTTACACCTTTTCTGTAAGTTGAATAGGGAAGGTGTAGGATGTAGCGTAAGCTTTGTGAACTGCAAGAGTTTTACACTTTCTTTGTACGTTGAATACGGAAGGCGGTCTGGCGGAAGCTAGATATTTTACTTCATAACTTGTTTAAATATGGATTTTTATTTTTACACAAACGCATCGCTTTGCTTCAGAAGGCCTTTATTAACCCCCCTGGAGCCGTGTGGAGTACGTTTATGATGGATGGATGTGGATGGAAGCACTTTCTTCAGCTCATACTCATTGGTCCCATTCACTGCCATTATAAAGCTCGGATGCGTCAGGATATTTATTAATATTTCTCCGATTACGTTCATCAGAAAGAAGAAAGTCATATTAGGCTTAAGGGTGAGTAAAGCTTGGGCTAATTTTAATTTGAAAGTAAACTAATCCTTTAATGCATTCTTGCTGAAATAAAGAACTGTAATATGCTAAACTTGTTTTTAATCAATGTCATTCTGAATTTTTTTTTTTTTTTTTTCATCCAAAATAAAGCACTGACATATCCAAAGTGTCTGAGTTAATGCACTAGCAGTCTTTGTGTTTGCTAGTCTGTCAGGGGCTCAGGTGCTTTGGGACCCCTACTAAGAGGTCCTCTCTCTGGGGAGACTGTATAATGAGTGGGGCCCCTTTGGATCCAGACACCAAACCGGCGCCGCCCTGAGCTGACCCTGGATCAGTTTCAAGCACAGATTTCTACTCTAGTGGATCCAAATTAATCGGGTCCTGCTGCTATAACAACAAACTATCATCAGTCTGCACTTATTATTGTCTTCAACCTAGACTTTAATCTAAAAAAACTTAAAGAGCTTTGGCTTTTGCTACAGCAGGATTTTGATGTCAAGCTGAGGAGGGATGAAAGACATGTACATGTGTCTGTTACTTATTGACCGGATGAGGGTTTTCTCCCCCACTGAGAGATCTTAATGCTTGTAGGAAGTGGGGAGAGAGAGATGTATTTGAGGGAGATGTATAATGGTTAAAGTGATGCTGGATTGATTGGAAAATATACTTATAATTAAGTTAATGTGTGGTTCCGGGTGCATTCACTTCTGTATAATGCACTGAGAACTCACTGACCCATGCACAAAAAAAGCAAACCTACCATGAACTGAAACATTTTCAGGAAAGAATAAAAATGTTAAAATCTACCCTACTCTCGCTGTCTCTGTTTCCAAATCCATCCTAAATACACACACAATGCATGGACCTTTTTTCTCTGTTTGAACATTTTTTTTGGTCGTAAAGGGATAGTCCATCAAGTTAATAAAGGCCTTGTGAAGCTAAATGATGCGTTTGTGTAAAAAAAAAAAAAAAATCAACTTTTGAAGTAAAATATCTAGCTTCCGCTAGACCACCTTCTGTATTCAACGTACGAAGAAAGTGTAAAACTCTTGAAGTTCAAAAAGCTTACGCTACGTCCTACACCTTTCCTATTCAACTTACGGAAAAGGTGTAACTGACACGACGCCAGTTTACACTTTCTTTGTAACTTTAATACGGAAAGCGGTCTGGCGGAAGCTAGATATTTGACTTCATAACTTGTTAAATATGGATTTTTTTTTTTAAACACAAACGCATCGCTTAACTTCAGAAGACATTTATTAACACCCCAGAGCCGCGTGAAGTACATGTTTATGATGGATGGATGTGGATGGAAGCACTTTCTTCAGCTCCTGCTCGTGGGTCCCATTCACTGCCATTATAAAGCTCTGATGCGTCAGGATATTTATTAAAATATCTTAGAATGTGTTCATCAGAAAAGAGAATGTCATATACACCTAGGATGGCTTGAGGGTGAGTAAAGCTTGGGATAGTTTTCATTTGAAAGTGAACTAATCTTTTAAGTAGATAATGTTGGTAATCAAACAGTTGATGGTAGCTATTGTACGGAGCCCCGGACATGACATGCAGGAAAAAAAAAAAAAAATAGTAGGCTAAATCATGCGCACAATTTAGTAAATCGAGGGAACGAAACAGTACATTTAATTTTTTTTTCTTGCATGTCATGTAAAAAATTAGCTCCGTACTATTGACTTCTGTACTATTGACTTCCACAGTAAGAAAAAAAAAATACTATGTAAGTCAATGGCTACCGTCAACTGTTTGATTACCAACATTCTTCAAAATATCTTCTCTTGTGTTTAACAGAAGAAACTCATACAGGTTTGGAATAACATGAGGGTGAGTAAATGAAGACAGAATTTTCATTTTTGAGATAACTATCCCTTTAAGAGGCAAGATTGTGTACACACTTGTCAAAATCGTTTTCCATGATAAATTTTATTTTTTAATGTGACAACAAACGGCACTAATAATGTAATGTAATTTAATGTAACCACAAAAAGATACAGAAGACAGAGATAAAGACAAACAGTCAAGTGCATGTAAAACTACATTTATTTATGAATGTTTAAATCCTACACTCTAAAAAATGCTAAGTTAAAAAGTTGGACTGAGTTCAAGTTGGGTTGAAAATGGACAAACACAGAGGTTAGGTTAAATGTTTGCCCAAAGTGCTGGGTAGTTTTATTTAACCCAACTTTAAAATGTACTATATGTCTGGATTAAAATGAACTCAAAATAGGTTGGAAATGGGAAATTAGACACATAATTACCAGAAGCAACAATAATAATCAAACGGTGAACATTTATTAATAAGCAATTTAATAAATGTTTGTTTAATTATTCATTAAACATATTAATAAATGTTTATTTCCAACATACTTTGGGTTCATTTTAAGTTTTAAACAATAGATGAGTTAAAACTACCCAGCAGGTTGAGCAAACATTTAACCCAACCACTGGGTTAAAACAAGACAAGTTGGGTTGAAAATGGACAAACCCAGCATTTTTAGAGTGTACAAATGTTTATTTTTACAAATATTTTAGCCCAGGGTGTGCCAACCTGCGCAACTGCAGGGGGGTTGTGACTAAATAATTAGCTAAATAAAAACGAAACATAGTTAAATATATTTTTTATATTTGTTTACCTGCGTGTCACATGAGCATTAACTAAAATCAGAGAACCATGAACACGGGTGGTCAAATTGTTTCAATTAACTTAAAATCTTTACTTTAAGTACCCTCTAATATTTTAAGTTAAATGGGTTCGACCGACTGACTGAAAGATTATGATCTTTAATTTAAAATCTATATTGGAAAAAGGGATAGTCTAAGATCTAAGTCTATTATGCCCACCCCCTCAATAATACATCCCTCATAATTTTCCAAATCATTCCTTAACCCCTGCAGCTGAACCTCATGGAAACACAGCAAATTAAATGAATACATTATGGTAATATCCATTAATTCTTGGTGCACAAAAAGATCATTAAAAGGAAAAGTAGTCAGCCGACCAAAATAAAAAGGGTCATATTGCCTATTTGGCAGAAGTATTAGGATTTTAGTACTGCTGGAAATTGAGCAGAGATGGCCTGTGCCACCCTCTCTTTCTCTCTAGGGCTCATAATACAGGGGGAAAAGACTCATGTGTCACGCCCACATCTTCTACAGAAAACAACACCCTTTGAACCGCTATGAGAGGGGGTAGACATGCATCAGCTGGTGACAAAAGCATCATCTCAACTGTTAGAAATGATACTAAAAACACTGCTTTCTCGTCAAAAAGGCATTTATAGATTCATTAATTTATAAAGCATTATAACCCGTGCAGTGTTGATTGTTTTGTGCGATAGCCGGTGCTCGGGGCCTGTACGCGGCTGCCTAGCAACAACACGAGCCCCGCTGCATCAGCACCAGCAGCGCGGGGCTCAGCCTCCGGGCAGCAGTACAAGAGAAGGCCACTGGAAAAATGAAAGATTAAGGATTACTAAGCGTTTTCCAGTCTACGCGCAGACTCCCAATATTATGGCGCCTGAAAGTTGGAACATCATGCCCTTGAACAATCACTCCAAGGCGTCTGATTAATAAAATGCAATACCGTTAACCAATAGTAGGCTAATATTCAGATTACATCACAAACAAGCGTATTTCAACTATAGTCTTAACGCATTCTGGTTCCATTTTCTTCAGTTCTGAGTGAGTTTAACCTCTATACGGTTTCTGATTATGGTGTAATGTATCTTGTATTATATTCGTGCACTCATACAATATCATGGCAGTCTAGCATCACATAAGCAGCACTGTCACCATGAATGTGTTGGACGCGTGGGGTCCAAAATTCCTTCATACACATGTTCATGTACTATTGATTAAATCCCAGGGAAATCTCAACTATTGACTGAAATAGTGAGGAAAAAATTAAATGAGGCATAAGATGCTTACCTTATAACATCCTCTCCTCTTTGTCCTTTACGCACACCGTCGCACTATGAATCTACAATGTAATGTGTCAAAACAGCCGCGTGCACCAGGCAATCGATAATTAGTCTTGTTTTCCAGTACGAATGGTATTGTTTTGGGTCTGTGTTTTCCTAGACCTCCGCTTACCCTCTGTTTTTTGACGTTTATTGCAGGCTGGACCAGCCCACGACCACGCCTGCCAGATTCATGACCTCCTCACTGTCTACATCCAGATCCTGCTTGTATTTTTTTTTACAAGAACCTTGAGTTTGTTCGCCTGTAGTGGAAAAATACTAGCACACGTATATGAAACGAAAAGAGCCTGAAGGTTTTTTCCACCACGGGGCATTAAATAGCGTGGATTTGTCGGATCACAGATGATTTATTCTGGATGTCCTTCCCTGCTGAATGATGCAGCTGTGGATAGAAGACGCGGCCACTGGCTCCACCTGCTGGTGTTTTCTGATATTAAAGGGATAGTTCACCCAAAAAAGAAAATTCTGAAATTTACTCACCCTCATGTTTCCTTCTATGAGTTTTTTTTTTTTTTCTCCCCTGTTGAACAGTAGCCGTAAATTTAGGCAGGGCAGATTCTGGGTCTTTGCGCTAGTTGAAAAATATTTTGTAAGCTTCTTTTGCTCAATTATGAGGATTTTGTACACTAATAATTCCACGGATTATAATAATAACAACTGTTCAGAAAGAATAAATCTCATATGTATTAAAGAAAACGTCAAAATTAAGTTTGTAACTATTCAATAAATGTGTTAAGTTCAGATTCGATGTGGCTCACGCGCTCTGCTCACGCACGACTTCAGGTGTGCGCGTGCATATGAGTGATTCGAATTTTAGTTGTTATAGCGACATGTGTTATGAAATTCTGACTGCTTAAATACCAAAGTCCCTTTAAGACAAGTCATTTCACTCGGCGGCCATCTTTGAAACGCCTCTCGGGCATTCAAGTGCAGCTCCTATCTCTTTGAAGGGGGAAACATCAAATTCTCCAAAGCTGTTTGCCAAGCTTTCGATTAAAATTCATATTTTATTTACCAATGAAATCTTACAACAACTGTCTCATAAATCGTGTTTATTAAAACGGTATTATTCAGGCTGGATCAAGCTAATGCGCATGCGCAGTCCTAAATGCGCGTCTCTTGTGCCTCATTTCGGAGGCACGCGTCTGACTGTTTCTAACGGCCGCTGCAGTGATTCGATGACTTTACCAATCGGCCATTGGCTCTTATTTAGATGGCAGAACTAATTCCGCCACATTGCGCGTTGCACTTTCTCTTATTCAAAACCATCCCTACGTCCCAATGTCCATATATCCATCCTAAATAGTATTTCTAGTAGTGTGTCCCAAAAGCATAGAATGTTGAAAAGAGTATGCCAAAAGTCCCCGGATGGTCTACTATTTCCGGTAGATTTTCGAAGTGTGGATCCGTGGCTAAGGCTAATATTGCCCACAACCCATTGCGCTTTGGACGAGGATTCAGTTCAGAACTACAAACACGGGTATAAAAAAAAAAAAAAAAGTGTAAAAAAACAAAAACACAACTAAAAAACGTGGCGGATATGCGCGACCCATGCTGAGAGGTTTGAGTGACTAATAATCAGTTCACCCTGATAGAAAAAAAAAATATATTTATTTAATGTTATCTGTGTTATATTTCATCTGCAATACCAATGTGGACTTATATAAAGATCCGATTGGCCATTAATTTTTAAGTACATCATTAGGCATTAATATGAGGAGAGTTCTCCACATGAAAGACTGCAGATCAACGAGGTACTGCATTTCTCTCCGATACGGTAGGAAATTAGCTAAATGAAGTGTGGAGGATGTAAGATGACAGGCCAGTTTACGGTGACAGGATGCGTCAGAGAGCAAAGACGCAATTGTATGATGTGATAGTATGTCCCAAAGCTTATCTACTCTTTTGCTACACACTCAAAAGTATGTACTTTTTTTTCCCCCCCACAGAAAGAGTACATACTTATAGGGCGTAGTATAAGTAGGCGAATTGGTTGTTTTATTCTAGAGAATGCGAATATGACGTCACGCCGCATTGCATTTTGGGCAACTTCTTTGTTTACCCGCCATGTTGACAGGATCACACAGCCTTTCCGTTATTGAGTTTAGTACAGTAATTTGTTTTCGGTCACCATTGTATGTCATCAATCTTGCATGGATAAGGGCGATAGTAACTCAGATCATCGTTCTAAGAGAAAACATTTCATGGTCCGGTTTTTTCGCCTTTTTTACGTGTAAAAACACCAAGGGAAGCGGGTCAAGTAGATGACGAGAAGACGCCGGATGGCAAATCTGTTAATGTCACTGATTAAACCCACTGCTCCTCACTCAATAAAAATCACATTGCTAAGTGCTTTTGAAAGTTTTCATTTTGTTTGATTTATTAATTAACATTACCTTCGCGAGTATGACTCCCACTCCGTTTGTGAATTAACAGAACTTGAACGGGCACATTCTAAAATGCTTAACAAGAAAAACGCTTCATGTGACTTAATTCACAAAGACGAAATTCTGTACATATCTATTAAAGCATACTGTGTGGAGATAGGCATAGGAGCCCAAAATATGAACGCAACACGTTTACATCCCTCTAACGTTAAAAATAAAAGCTGTGGCTTAATGCACGGAGACTGTGATATTAAAGAGACAACATTCTGTACACGGTTTACTAATAAAGCACGTGCAGAAAAACGGACGAGACCAAAATATGAACTTTAAGTATCACTTAAAATGCATAAGCCATTTTAAGCATTTTCTTCATAAAGGTTTTATAAAAAGAACATGCGTTCATATTCAGGTCTCATCTGCACATCTTTAAATATCACTGTCTTAATTCACTAAGCGTTTTTAAAATGTCCCCTTGCAGGGAGCCACTACTAAACTGTTGACAAGCTTCTGGGGTTTTGGTTGTCATTTATTGAAATAAATATAAAAATACAGTGTTTATGTCGGTCTGCTGAATTTGACCCACAATCTCTGATTCTCCTCTGATCGTGGAAAAGGGAAATTCTTACAATGACAACAACAGTTGTATACCTACTCGATGTGCTCGTTTAAGCATCATTTAAACGTTTCCAGCAAATAAATGAATCCACATCTCTCAGCGTGTTGAATACAGATTTATTTGGATATTCTACCATGTGGCTGAAGCAGCAGCGAGCGTCTAGCGAGCGACACCATAAACGAAATTCTACAAAAAAAAAAAAAAAAACACTATCATGCGATGCGATAAAATAGCTTCTATTCCCTACAAACGATACCATGAAGAATGTGAGAATTCCACTTAATGGCAGAATCAAAACAAAAGGTAAGCAAGTATCCGTATTAATTTAAGTGTAAGTAACAGAGGGCGATCCTGCTAAAATGGCGGCGTGACGTACGTTCCTATTATCCAGAGCCATAACTTCATACAGTGTCATCCTCTTGTTTTCCACTAAAAATAAAGCTTAAGGCTTGTTTTCAGAGAATATTAATATTATTTCTCCTATATGAAAGGATTAGTTGACTTCAGAAGTAAAAGTTCCTGATAATTTATTTCACCCCAATGTCAGCCAAAATGTTCATGTCATTCTTTCTTCAGTCAAAAAGAAATTAAGGTTTTTGAAGAAAACATTTAGGATTTTTTTGGATAAAGTGGACTTCACAGGGGTACATGGGTTGAAGGTCCAAAATTCAGTTTCAGTGCAGCTTCCAAGGGCTCTACACAATCCCACCTGAGAAGGAGTCTTATCTTACGAAACAAATCGGTCATTTGCAAGTCAATGGCTACGGTCAACTGTATGGTCACCAACATTCTGCCTCCAATTAAGAGTCAAAGTCCAATTCTGATTGGGGAGAAAAAAGAAAGAAAAAAAAACACTGAGAAAAGTCAGGTTTTATCTCGCAGTTCGGACTTTATAACTATAACTCGCAATTGCGAATTTTTCACGCAATTCTGAGAAAGAGAAAAAAAAAAAAAAAACCTCAGAACGGACCCTCCGCCGGGAGTTTGATTGACAAACGATCTAACCAATCATAACGCGCCGAATCCGGCATTTTGTCCGACAAAGCAGTCAGGAGTTAGATTAACCCTGGTGGACTTGAACTTTGTTTAATATCATAAGTAACCTGCTCTGTCTTGTCTGTCGACATGTCAGTGTCCTCCTTGCTCCGCAATGTATTTTTCACTCTGTAGCGTGACAGTGCCACGGCTTGTGTGGGTCTTTGCGAAGGGTCACTTGCAAGATGTGAACTTGTAATTGAGAGGGGAAAACAAAAAACAATTGTGATAAAGTCACAATTAACTATTTTTTTAATCAGTGTCGGAAACAAGCTTCCATAGTAACAGCACATTTAGTGAATTTTTTTTTCTCTTAACTTTATTAAACAAAAGATTAAGACTACACACTTTAGTTTTACTGTACCTTTTAATGTAAAGTCTTAAAGCAATATTAATTCAACCTGCAAAGACTTGTTTTCATCTTGAACATCCTTATTTGACATTGACATATGCCTTTAAATCTTCACGCTCAAAAGAAAAATTCATTTTCTGTAAAAATTGTTACAACACAATTAGTATTTACAATTTATTCATATTTGTAAACCATAAAGCAGCCGAAAAGACTCAAAATAAATTTTATATAGATTTTCCTCCTATAATTAAAGGAGTTTACATTTATGAGAAAATAAATAATCCAACAAAAAGTCTCATGAGAGCTCAGCATCAAGTCAGCTATCAATCCTCATCTTGGCTGACATTTCAAATATTTTAGTAATATTAGAGATAAAGGGCACAAATAGCATAAACTGAAGATCTTAAAGTCACATAGAAAAAAGTGAGTGATTCAAAGCACAAAAAGGTGTGCATCTAAGATGAGAGTGTACTTGTTACCACAGTTTGCTCTGAGCCGACCTGAACAATGTACATTGGTACAACACACTGTACTGTCATGTTGTTGAGATCAAGATCATCATCCGCTCCTGTTGCCATGGTGACCAGTGGGGCAGCCACACTCACACCCTCAGACAGAAAGGGTTTCAACTCCAGAGCCTGAGGAGATTGAGGCAAATGATAGGGTGATAGCATGCATGAAGATTTCAGAGGGAAAGTAGTAAAAGGGAGGAAAAAAAAAAAAAAAAAAAAAAAAGTTCTTATAATAAATATTTCTTGAGCAGCAAATCAGCATATTAGAATGATTTCTGAAGGATCATGTGACACTGAAGACTGGAGTAATGATGCTGTAAATTCAGTTTTGCTGCATAACAAGAATAAATAACTTTGTGAACTCACATCCTCAATGCTCCAGAGATCAGAACAGTCAGTCTCACTGCTTGAGTAACTGATACCAGTGTCGAGGAAGACATTTGCATTTCCCTGCCACAAAAAAAAAAGAAAAAAAATTATATATTTTTTTTTATATCACGTATTTTGCAGTAGTACTGTATATGGTAAGAATGTTCTCTTCTAGGACAAAAGGGAATGACGTGGGTTTTGACTCACAGTGGCAGGGGTGTGATTGAGGACTGCTGAGAGGAGCCGGATGTACTCCGTTGCAGCCTTTAGCATGTCCACTTTACTGGGTTTTCGATCTCGCGGCATCACTGGCACAATACGGCGAAGGTACGAGAACATGCTGTTCAAGCTCCTCACCTGAGCAGAGCAGCAGATGACCCCATTAACAGGCAAAAATTCAGAACACCTTTGACTGAGCCAAATAAATAACAAAAGGAACTCAGGAACAAACTGGTCTCACAATTCTTTTGGAAAACAGGTGTCTGAAGTTTCAGCTTTATTATACAATGTTTTATCTGCTCCCCGCCCCAAAGCTCGCAATTCTGATACAATGAGGCACAAACAACACAGGAGAAGCTCACACAGCAAATATAAATCTCAAAATGAATCATTAGTAACTGTTCGTCCTTAGTGGCTCAGATGCCAGGAGTTTATGGAGACTAGGTTTACCATTATATCCATAAACATCCATGCTGCTGTCCTGCAGAGTTTTGCTCCGACCTAACTCACCTTCCTTTACGTAGCTTTAGTAATCCTGAAGACATTCAAGTGTGTTTGATCAGGGTTGTAGCTAAACTGTGCAGGACAGCTGCACTCCAGGACCAGTGTTACATTGTCGCTTGTGAAAACAAAATGGCGGCACCATGGGTGGAAACATACAGATTAAGGGGCGGTAATATTATAATAATGTCAGGAGGGGAGCTAAATCTGAGCAGTTCGTTTTTTCACATGCTTGCAGAGAAAGGCTTACCAAAACAAAGTTACTTTGAACTTTTTCATGTTTTCTGGGTTGGTAGATGCACCAGGGATCCGATTAGAGCACTTAAAACACTGAAAAAGTCAGATTTTCATAATAGTGAATTCCATAATTTACTCACCCTCCCATCACAAACTGATATTCTACATACTCCTTTTACAAAATATACAGTGAATTGAAAACAAGTGCTTTACTGTAGCCCAGCATCACATTAATTGACCATGGACTAATTAAATGAATAGTTCACCCAAAAATGAAAATTGTCATCCCTCATGTTGTTCCAAACCCATAAGACTTTTGCTCATCTTCAGAACACAGTTGAAGATCTTTTTGATGAAATCAGAGCTTTCTGTTGTTCCATAGATAGCCTAAGTAACTGAAACTTTGACGCTTCACGCAGCATGTTTCAATTGTGTAGATGGTTTATGGAAGGGCAGAAAGCTCTCAGATTTTAAAAGATGATCTTAATTTGCATTCCAAAGATGAGCGAAAGTCTTACGGGTTTGGAACGACATGAGGTAATTAATGACAGAATTTTCATTTGTGGGTGAACTAACCCTTTAAAGTGAATGAGTCACAATGCATTAGATCAACTCTGAGAAAGTCAAGCGAGTCTCTCTAATTATACATTTTGAAAATTTCCATAATTGCAAGTTGTATATTTGTAATCCTGAGCACTTCCATTCAGCACAGGCTTAACAAAAGAAACAATTATCCATTACAGCTTCAAAAGTCCAGGGTCATTAGTCAGTCTAAAAACCTGCCATTTGGACATTTATTTCTGTCAAAGCTGTAGTTATTAAAATAGATATTCATTTACTGATGGAAATGCCAGTGTGATGAAGGAAGCAGGAGAACAGAGTTTGGGTTGAAGCAGGAAGGCCTTTATTACATCACTGGTCCAGACCTAACATTTTAAATAGCAAATCTTTCAGGGGAGTCAATTAGAGATTTTTAAAAACTGTAATCTTTCTGTAAAAAAACAAACAAAAAAAAACAAAAAAAAAACACCCACAATAATACACATCTAATGCTGAGGTTAACAAAAGGATTGAAAAAAAGTCTGTATGTTGAGCACATGAAGCTTAATGGGAGCTGAATTCATTGCAGAAGAGAGGAAGCAAAAAGAAAAAAGGCTACTTTAATAACAGGCACTTTAAAGGTCCAAGGAAATTATGATTTCGATTGAAACTAACAGAGTTGAGTACACTGATACCTAGTTACCTAGAAAGACCCAGACTTTTGGTCTTAAATTATTTTAGTTAGAGGACGATCCATCACAAAGGGTAAAATAAAAACAGTATTTATTGTGAAAACTTTAAAGCCATTTTTAGTTGTGGTAAAATTTCTCTCAACTTGCACCCTTTAAGTTTTTATCAAAAGTTAGTGTACTTGGAGCCATTACCATGGAGACCGTGTCAGTGAAGAGCATACTTATGAGACTCGTAAAGATGAAAAAAAAAAAAAAAAAAAAGAAAAAAAAAAAAGGTTGGGGGGGGTTAAATATCACTTTTGGCCAGTGTTTTTCAATCAAGCTGTAAGTGGAAAATGGGAAAATTTGAGTTTTAATATTACCTTTTGCCGATTTATTCGCAAAATGTATAAATGAAGTATACCATCAAGTAAAACAGCATCAAAATTCAAGTTTCTGACAATCTAAAGAACTAATGAACTAATGCAAACCTGCAGCGCTTCACTAGCCAAAAGAGGGCAGCGATGTACAAATGTTGAAAACAGATGGTGCTGTCGTGAATTTTGAAAACACTCACTCACCCGCAGTCTCTCCTTTGCGTTTGCAAGCTGTCGTCTCTTGACAGCTTTATCTCGGTCCTCCGTATCGATGTACTGGCCGTCATCCAAACGGACAAATTTACCGATATTAACGTGAACGGGAAGTGAAGGTTCAGCACTCTCGCGCAACAGAATATCGCCCATAAGCTCGCGCTCTGGGACTTTCATGAGACCCACTATGGCTCTGAACTTTCTGCCAGTCATTTCACCTGACATTCGTGTATTTTTATTTTTTAAATGCTAAATGAGGAAAATTGCTCAGCATAGTAGGCCAATAAACTAATATAGCACATGTAAAGCAAGATATGTGTGTAGATATAAAGCATTTTTGCATAATTGATTATACCGTAGAATCTATTGGTCTAGAAGTTGGCCAACTGACCCATTAAAAATCTAATTTTAACTAATAGCACCTGCTCGCCAAACTCCACCTAACCGATGTAGACCACATGTGATGATTAGATGCACTATCAGTTTTCACCGCTGGATGGCAGTGCATGGTCAAATCAATTGGAATCTGCATGGAAATTAATTTGACCCTACTGAATCTTATTTTTATTGAATCTTATTCTTATTACTAATCTTATTGAAAGTGAAGCTTTTTTTTTTCTGCTGACGCTAATGTTAGTATCATGATAAATTAATTACAACTATTTTAATTGAATGGGACGACTGGGAAAATTGCCACACGGGGAAGTTGTCACAACCACTGTATGTCAGTATAAACTTCGCTTGAATACAAAAAGAAGAATTGCGATTCAGCCTTCCTCATTTTGATGAGCTTCACCTTTGTTTCAGACTTTCAGCAACAGTGTTTCAATTTCCATTGAATAACAGCAGCAAACCTACTATCTGAAAGCTGTTCATGTCTGTCAGGTCGTTTCGTGTAGCATACCAAAGCAAATACTATCATGAATGCAGCAGATTGCATTTGCATAAACATTGTATTTTCATTCATACATTGTTATTTCTTTTTGCATTTATTCCCCTTCAGTAGATATTACTTCAGATTAGGTCTATCCCGACTTCTTGATTCAGTGAAACAGTGCAACATAAATGTTACTGGTCATAAACATATATTCACATAATAATTTCACATGTACACAAATACTCTCATTGGTGCTATATGCGAGTGCTATTGTACTGAAAACATACTTTTTTTCACCACCTTTCTTTTGTAAGAAATCATCCATTATGAACCAATTAAGTGGAAATGCATCTGTTACTGGTGAGTCATCTGTCAGCATTACTTATATAGTCTACTTTTTAAAACAGTGCTAACTTTTTTTCAGAGATGTATACAAATTATCATAATCCACAAAATATTCTTAGCAAAGTTCAATAAAAAAAAAAAAAATTAAAAAAAAAAACACTGTACATCTTAGTGTGGTGAAGCCTGAAAATAATCCAAAGTAAACATCCTGTTCAGCTTTATTACATTCCTGTTAAGGGCATAAAACACACCTAAGTCCAACATAACTTTTAGGCTATGAATAGATAATGATCATTGAAGTAAACAATGTCTCTGTAATCAGAGACGATATCAGCAGTAATAGAAAATATCTCTATAATTCACAACTATGGGCTAATGTCTTATTTTTCCATGCTATGGATACAATTGTGAAAGACATCAAAAAAAGTATTTTCTGTTTTTGGCTTTGTTCTTATTTTTAATAAAATACATATTATGAGAAACAGCAATTTCCCTACAATTTGTTTTTTGAAAACCCTCATCAAAGAAGACTTTCATGTGACCACAAATGATCATTTTTTTGTCTTTTACCAACTTTTTAGGAAATAAATTGTATTTGTTTTAGCAAGTAATTTAAGATACCTTTGAATTTTACCCACATTTTACAACTTGAACATATACAGTATCTCACAAAAGTGAGTACACCCCTCACATTTCAGCAACTATTTTAGTATATGGTCTCAAGGGACAATATTATAGAAATGAAACTCAACATACAGCCAGTATTGTCAAAATAGCTGGCAACAAAAGTGAGTACACCCTAAGTGATAATAGCTCTACGTCTTTTAACCATGCAAAGCCACATGTCCTATTCATCATGTTCATGTTTTTGTCTGATTGATAGGACCATACAAATTTGCGTATCTTGTATTAGAAAATTTGGTGCTTTGAGTACAATCCTCTCATACTGACCACTGGATGTTCAACATGGCACCTCGTGACAAAGAACTTTCTGAGGATTTGAGAATTAGAATTGTTGCTCTCCACAAAGATGGCCTAGGCTATAAGAAGATCAGTAACACCCTGAAACTGAGTTACAGCACAGTGGCCGGGGTCATAGAGAGAGGTTTTCCAAGACGGGTTCCACTCGGAACAGGCCTCGCAAGGGTCGATCAAAGAAGTTGAGTCCTCGTGCTGTGCGTCAGGTGCAGAAGCTGGCTGAAAACAGACACATGAGTGCTGCCAGCATTGCTTTAGAGGTTGCAGAAGCGGAAGGTCAGCTTTGTCAGTGCTCAGACCATATGCCGCACACTGCAGAAAGTCGGTTTGCATGGCTGTCGTCCCAGAAGGAAGCCTCTTCTGAAGCTGGCTCACAAGAAAACTCGCAAACAGTTTGCTGAAGACAACCTGTCCAAGAGCATGAATTACTGGAACCATGTCATGTGGTCTGATGAGACTAAGATAGACTGGTTTGGCTCAGATGGTGTCCAGCATGTGTGGCGACACCCTGTTGAGGAGTACTAAAAACTGCGCTTCATTGAGGGAAACATGGATTCTAACATGTACTGTGACATTCTGAAGCAGAACATGATGCCCTCCCTTCAGAAAATGGGTCGAACGGCAGTTTGAAGCGCCATGTGTCTAACATCCAGCAGCTCCATGATGTCTTTATGGAGGAGTGGAAGAGGATCCCAGCAACAACCTGTGCAGCTCTGGTGAGTTCAATGCCCAAAAGGGTTAAGGCAGTGCTAGATAACAATGGTGCTCACACAAAATATTGACACTTTGGACACAGTTTTGACATGTTCACCTAGGGTGTACTCACTTTTGTTGCCAGTTATTTAGACAATAATGGCTGTTGAGTTATTTTCAGAGGACAGTAAATCTGTGTACATTGTCTAGTCTAAAGTATATACAATTTTCATTTCTATAGTATTGTCGCTTGAGAAAATATACTAAAATGGTTGCTGAAATGTGAGGGGTGTACTCACTTTTGTGAGATACTGTGTATATATATCTGTGTGTGTATATATATATATATATATATATATACACACACACACATACAGTCAAATAAAACATTATTCAGACATTTTTGATATTTTTGATTTTTGATTTTTTATTGATCTTATGAAGTATTCTATTTTTTTGAGATAGTAAATTGGTTGGTTTTTGTTAAATGTGAGCCAAAATCATCACAATTAAAAGAACCAAAGACTTAAAGTACTTCAGTCTGTGTGAGTTCCACAATTTGAGTTGAATTACTGAAATAAATTAACTGTTCCACGACATTCTAATTTATTGAGATGCACCTGTATATATATATATATAAGAACAGTTGTTTTTTTCCATCACATAATTTTTAGCAGTTTGATATTACCATGGAAAAGAAATGACAAAAAAAAACAACAACAACATAAATATGGCAAACAATCAACGTAAAACTTTAATCACAAAATAATGAGACTAACTGTACTGACAACACTATCACTTGAAAAATTTCCTTTGTACCCTTTGTACAGCACTCTTGTTGTTTTACCATATAAAATACAGTGGCATAATGGCATTTCAAAGTACATGTAATTAAAAATGTTCTAATTAGAATCTGGCAACAAGTTCCATGGTTCTTTTTTAGACTAACAGATGGTCACATGGTTTTTAATAAGTAATTTTCTGTGATTTCTGACCTTCTGAATTTTCCTATAGTTCATATCACATCTGAGCTATGGAAAACACCTGAGACTCCCAAATGTGTAGATGGACAAATACAAGGTTTAAAGTCAAGACACTGTTGCTATGAAAAAGTGTGACAAGTTGCACATTTATAGTTCTAGGTTGTGTCATATGAACAAACTGAGACTGTTTGCTAATTCAGATGAAGAGCACTTACTCATGCTGCAACCTAGACTATATTTTATTCCTTTATTCTTAAATACATAAAACTGCATCCTATTATCATTTGTCAGTGAAAGCTCAGGTTAAACCCATTAAACTCAGCTGTCACTGACAAATGATCTAGAAGTACCATAATATATGTAAATTTTAACATCTCTTTTTTTCTATTCATGACTTGATCAAACTGCCAAAAATTAGGACGTATGTACAGAAAATTGGATAAAAAATTAAAAAATCATTTTATTATATCATACTAGTATTGGTTGAGAGTCTGCGTAACACCTGAGAATTAACCTCACTGGTTATGCAGCATGTTTGAGCTTCCGGAAGAGGTTTGCTCTTGTGCGTTATTCAGGGTAGGCTGAACTTCTGCTTATGTTCACCGATCAATATTTATGTAACCCCTCCTGTTCAAACTGCCCGCTCTAAGCGTGTCAGGCGCTCTAACAAGGAGGCTAAAGACTGTAGTCTCTAGCGTCAGTCGCTAGAGCACCTCTTGAGATCAGGGGAGTGAGGTTTACACGCACAGCTCTTACCGGCCTACGTCCGTTATACATTTACATGCGAGTAAAAGCCTAAATTAAATCTGTTCATCATAACAAGCAATTGATTCTCTTCAGAAAATTAGAACTAAACCACTTAATTTATATGGATTAGTTTTCTGATCTCTTTATAAGTCCAGTAAATGGAAGGAAATCTGACAGCATTCTGTCATCAAAAAGATATTTATTTGTTTTCCGAAGATGAATGAAAGTCTTACGGGTGTGGAACGACATTAATTAATTAATGTCATAATTTTCATTTTGGGGTGAACTAACCCTTTAACCCTCTCGCCACCAGCCTCGCTCCGTTCCCATGGCTCTTGGCTCCGCCATGCTTGCCACATACCCCCATTTGCTAGCCTAGTGCCACCCACAAGTCTGCGGGCCTTCATGGCGACCGCAGCACCTGGGGGGTAAAGAAAGACGAGACGAGAGAAAAGGAGACGGAAGGATGAGGAGGGACAGAGGCGAGAGAGGGGACAGATGAAAAAGGAAAAAAATAATTAAAAAATCTGGGTCCGGTTCCCAAAACATATTGCCATCCGGTCCTCCACCAGCTGGGTGAATCCCTCCATGATCCCTGGCGGTGGCGCTAGATACCCTTCGATGGACGGCTCTCTGACTCCTCCGCCTCCTGGTGGACGGCGACATCTCCTCTGGCTTCGAGTGCCCAGCAGCGAGTCCCCTGTTCCCTGCTCCTCCCCATCAATGCGGACAGCAGAAAGGTCCGGACTCAGGCAAACGGTGGTGACTCCTCCGTTCCCTCTCGGACAGCAGCCCCCTCTCCACAACCCAGGCAGACAGCAACGAGTTTGTCTGTCCCCCTGGCAAGTCACTCCAACCCACCGCCTCAAGCGTCCGTTACGGCAGACTCTGCTGACTCAGCTCGATGGCACTGCAGATTCCCCACAGCAGCGAGGGCTCTTTGACAGCCCGTTCCTCCTTCCTCCCGGGTTTCAGCACCACTGAAGGGTGAATCCCAAATGGCACACTTCTATGCACTTTCGGTCTGGTGGACTTACAATGGCTGCCGTGTTTGTGTGTCCGTTAAGTCCATGAGACCGTAGGGTGTCCCATTCATCATTGTAGGTTTCAGAAGGGTGCTTGCGAATGCCCCTTTTACAGCCACTATGCGCCCTCGATACGCACTCCAGCAAGTCTGCGAGCTACGCTGAAGACTTTAACCGGCAGTCAAAGCGGCATTACGTCATGAAAGTGTGGACTCAGAGAAAGACTGTGAGGGTTTAGGGAGCCATTTGGGACCGGCCCTAACAAAGGATTGTACTCAGGGAAGAAGGAGGCGGGAACCGGCAAATGATCAATGTAAAGTCCAGGCCTGGACCACACTGACTAAATACAACAAAAAGTCAACATTTATTCTATGGCACAAAAATTGAAAACAGCTCAAAGAGTGTGCCCATGTATTTCAGTTGTACATGCACAAGACTGTAGGTGTTCTCACAATTATGATTTTGTGAACATTTGAGGCACATCGTGGGTTTGGAATCTGATCAGCTGCTGTCTTACATTAATGTGTCTGTGGGATGTCAGGAACTCAATCCATGCTAATCTGATAACAGAGGACCAGCTCTCTCCAAAGACATTCTGTAAATTTATAATCATAATAACCCAAATTAGTAGGCAAAGTGTGGTTGCAGGTATTACAAAAGTGTGATTCAGTGAAAGGAGGAAACTGTACTGACAACACTATCACTTGCAAAAATCATATTTCCTTTGTACAGCACTCTTGTTGTTTTTCCATATAAAATACAGTGACTTCACGAGTTCACATATCCATATAATTAAATAGAGGAAAGTTATGCGTATTTGGCGTGCTGTCCGGGGAGAGGGCCCAGAGCTCTGAATTTCGGCCCGAACCCAGAGTACTCCACCCGGCGTGGTAATAGTAGATAGAAATAGAAGTGAGAAGATGAGGTGGAGGAGGGATGCTGATAAACTCTCAGATGAACAGAGGTATCTCTGCTGAATTTATACCTCTTGACACTGGTTGAGTTGATTAACTGAATGCTCTCCACCTGTGCTAATTACGTTAATTATCTGAACTTGCTCCTCCCGGACTTTGTTAATAAAACATCATATAATGGCATGTTAAAGAACATGTAATTAAAAATATTCTTATTAGAATCTGGCAACAAGTTCCATGGCTGTGGTTTAGACTGTAACAGATGGTCACATGGTTTTTAATAAGTCATTTTCTCTCCCTGAACTCTCCCTAGTTCATATCACGCCTGACTGAGCTATAGAAAACATCAGAGACTCCCAAATGTGTAGATGGACAAATACAAGGTTTGAAGTCAAGACACTGTTGCTATGAAAAATAAAGAAGTCATAATGAAATTGCTGTATTATGTCATACAAGGAGACGTGACAAGTTGCACATTTATAGTTCTAGGTTGTGTCATATGAACAAAATGACTGCTAATTCAGATGAAGAGCACTTACTCATACTGCAACCTAGACTATATTTTATTCCTTTATTCTTAAATACATAAAAACTGCATCCTATTATCATTTGTCAGTGAAAGCTCAGGTTAAACCCATTAAACTCAGCTTTCACTGACAAATTATCTAGAAGTACCATAATATCATATGCAATTTTTAACATCTCTTTTTTGATTCATGACTTGATCAAACTGCCAAGAATTAGGACATATGTACAATTGGATAAAAAAAATACAAAATGATCATTTTATTATATCATAAATTATAACAGTGTTGGTTGAGAATCTGTGTGGGGAGTCCCAGAGTCTGACACGCCTTCTTTGCGGCCAATCAGCGGAAAGAATCTCAGTGACGTAAAACTGCTCACATTACTACTGTGTGAAGTGGGTGGAATTAATAGTGACATCACTTCGCATCATCATCATCGTACCGGATAGCGTATATCCAAAAAAAGAGTTTGAGAAACTTAAAGAACATGAGCACGCACCCAAAGTGACTTACAATCAGTTTAGATCACATTCAACACACTTAAGAAGTTTAAGAGATCCCAAGTTGACAGAAGACGATGATCGCCTCTCATTTACTGGCATACTACTTCACTGAGCTTCATCATGACCACGTCCAGAAAGTAAGTACTGTAGCCGGCTCGCGCTAAAAGCCGGCTTCTCGACATCTCACATGGTATATTGACTTAATAAGACCGATGGATGAGTGAAGGACATTATCGGTCAGTTACGATGCTCGATTGTTTGTTGGTTGGTTTTTATTGCAAGTCGTTCACATCCTTTAACTACTACACGTGTGTGACAGCGAGGTCATTGTTACATCACTTAACACAAGGTGATATCAGGATACTGATACCATGCTTTGGGTTCCTGTAGTTTATTAAATATTCCGTTATATTGATTTTCTTTTCTAAATTTCCCCACATCGTTTCCTTTGCCGCATTAGTTCTGTGCGTCAACCACTAACTGGCAGTTTCCGCATTTTAAAGTACGTAGTTTGGGAGTTGGGAGCTGCTCAATCTTGAGCAGTGTTGTTATCAATAATAACATTCGATGATATTCGTGCCCATGTATATTATATGACAACCGTCTGGCCGCCAGTGTGAAATGGTCTATAAAAATCAATGATAATAAACGTAAAAATGTTATTGGATAAACTAGCTGGGCGAGTTTTTGTGGCGCTTCCTGCCACGGCGTAGGAGCAAATGTTGCTCTGGTAACCCGAGACTCTAGCGCCCTGCTAGTCACGTGCGTCACCTCCTCGGCGCGCGACTTCAGTAAACTCCATTACGACAAAACCATTCAGTGAATTCTGTGACCTCTGACACGTAGTCAGTGTCACAAAAAGAACTGTGAATTTAGTTAATTTGCGACATCTGACTTATTCTTTTTGCTGTGATGTTTTCTTACCAAGATATTTATATTTCATGCTCCTATACATGCCATCATTTTTATTGTAATAAGTGCCAAAACATAATCGGTGTTCACACATTAGCAGAATACATTTGACAGCCCTGTTTAATATAAAGTATGATTATAGACAAGACTGTCAGCTGTATTCTATTAGCGAACTGACAGTGCAGTTTCATTCACACATCAATGGTTAACCAAACAAAGGTGAGATTGTTTGATTAACCAGTGTTGTGTAAATTAAACTGCACTGAATGGTTAGTTGTCTGCCAAGTCGGCTTTTACCCTAGGATTTTAAAACTACCATAGTATCTTATAAGTTATCAACAAATGGCAAGACGAATGGGATCATTGTACAAACATCAAACTGTATGAAATTAATGTGTAAAACTCTTTATTTTTACAGTCTCTGGGATCAGATGATATAATAAACACAATGTCGAATAGGACATTCCAGAATTACACACAAATTATTATGAAATGAAGAACCACTGCTATGTTCCTCATGCCAGAATAGAGAATCTCTTGAATATATTTTAATGAAATTGTTCTGGTTTAAAGTGTCATGTAAATTTGTGACATTTGTGAATTCTTCGCTGTAATGCGATCTCATGCATAATACAGAACATTGATTAAAAGAGATAAGGGGTTAGTTCACCCAAAAATTAAAATTCTGTCATTAATTACTCACCCTCATGTCGTTACAAACCCGTAAGACTTTCGGTCTAGGTTCTAGGGTGAGTAACTAATGACAGAAATTTCATTTTTGGGTGAACTAACCCTTTAATTCTCATGAATAATGCATCAATTTCTGAGCTTTTTTCTGATGCATACTCTCCTTTTTAACCCCCCCCCCCCCCAAAAAAAATAACAACCACTTTTCCCTAAAAAATATAAATAATGAGTGCTATTGTTGTTTTCATTGATGTGCAACCTGAACATATCTGTTAACATCTCAAAATTATGTTACTCAGCAAACACTTTAGAAGTAATTTTTAAACCTCTGAATCGATTTGGGTTTTTATCTAAAGCAACTTTTAAAAATGTATGTAGGTTTTTAAAATGCTCTTTTAACTTTTAGTATTTTAACTTGTTACTCACCATGAAAATACCCAAAGAAGTAAAAAAACAACAACAACCAACTCAGCTTTTAAAGTGATAGCCCCCCCCCCCCCCCCGCCCAAAAAAAAAACACTTTTTGAAACATATCGAGGCCCTAGGATTTTAAAACTACCATAGTATCTTATACGTTATCAACAAATGGCAAGATGAATGGGATCATTGTACAAACATCAAACTGTATGAAATTAATGTGTAAAAGTTGCCTCTTTACAGTCTCTGGGATCAGATGATATAATAAACACAATGTCGAATAGGACATTCCAGAATTACACACAAATTATTAATATGAAATAAAGAACCACTGCTATGTTCCTCATGCCAGAGTAGAGAATTTCTTAAATATATTTTAATGAAATTGATCTGGTTTAAAGTGTCATGTAAATTTGTGACATTTGTGAATTCTTCGCTGTAATGCGATCTCATGCATAATACAGAACATTGATTAAAAGAGATAAGGGGTTAGTTCACCCAAAAATTAAAATTCTGTCATTAATTACTCACCCTCATGTCGTTACAAACCCGTAAGACTTTCGGTCTAGGTTCTAGGGTGAGTAACTAATGACAGAAATTTCATTTTTGGGTGAACTAACCCTTTAATTCTCATGAATAATGCAGAAAAAAGCTCAGAAATTGATGATGCATACTCTCCTTTTTAACCCACCCCCCAAAAAAATAACAACCACTTTTCCCTTAAAAATAAACATAATGAGTGCTATTGTTGTTTTCATTGATGTGCAACCTGAACATATCTGTTAACATCTCAAAATTATATTACACTTTAGAAGTAATTTTTAAACCTCTGAATCGATTTGGGTTTTTATCTAAAGCAACTTTTAAAATGTATGTATCTATGTATGTATCTAATACAAAAGAAACATCTCTAGTTGATTAGCAGTTTATTCGTTTGTGTTAAATAATAGGTGATCTGGTGCTGGGATGTATTGTTTTTTTTAAATCACGTAGAGTGCTCGTTGCCTGTGGCACAACAGTGTTCTCTTGGCACTCGTGCACACTGTGCAGGCTTCACACGGATGGACGCTTCAGTCTATTACTTAACACTGTTGCGGAGACTCTATTCGTTCCGGTTGTCCCTGCTCCTGATATACAATCACTGATGGACATTTTTGGTTTTAATAAGAAAAAATAAAATACATTTAGGCCTGTCATGATAGTCGATATATCGTCTTATCGCACGATATATGAACATGACCTCTAATTGTTGGTGACGTGATATATTGTGCATTATGTTTACGCAAAAATAAATGTCACGGAAACTTTGCAGATCGTGCTGCCTCTGTCTTCTTGTTTGTTTTCCGAGGCGAAAGCGGGGCTCAGGCAGCTGACATCGACAGGCGGAAAAATGCGCCATTCGAGTCGTTATAGTGTTTTCCTGACAACTACAGACATTTTGAAAGAATAAGTACAAATGCACTCAGTTTCTGCAATTCATTGGTGCAAATATAAACATGACAGCGCGAAATGGTGCACGCTCACAGCTAGTTTCATACAGGCAGTCGTGAGTATCTAGTTCGTTTTCATAGGGAGCGCATTTTTGCATTCCACTGCACCATTTTTCCATGGAAACGTGTTTGTTTGACTATTTCACTCGTGTCTTTCGCAGCATCTCGTGAATGACGTGGCGCTAAAACGCGCTGCTCAAGGTAAAAGAAGTTTTTCAAACACGCCACTAGAAAAACAGATACTTTAACAGGCCATATCTGACTATTAAATCTGTGTCTTTGTTCATATGGACATCTGACAATAGCGTGCACCCATACTTAAAAAATAAGGTCAGGGAAAAACCGTAGATGGAAACTCTCCGTATATGTGCCTTTTGTGCATTTGAAAGTGTTTTTTTTCTACTTGTTATTTTGCAGTTTTTGTTAGCAAAGGTTTATTTATTCAACATTATTATTTTTTTTACGCTTCAATTCCAGTAGCCTAAATATTCTTAAGAGTTAAGTTCATTGTCATTTGAAAGTATTCAGTGAAATGGTGCACGCTCACAGCTAGTTTCATACAGGCAGTCGTGAGTATCTAGTTCGTTTTCATAGGGAGCGCATTTTTGCATTCCAAGTGTCCATGGTAACAAACAAGGGAATGGCAGCAGGGAAACAAGAGGTGAACACAACAATGAAGACAGGGGACACAGGCAGGGATCATGACATAGCCCCCCCTCAAAGGAGTGGCTTCCAGACGCTCCCAACAGTCATAAAAGTCCAGGAGGGAGGCGGAACGAAGGCGGACCAGGGGGCTGGATGCAGGACCAGGGGGCTGGATGCAGGGCCAGGTCCATGGAGAGGAAGAAGGCCTGGAGACTGAGGCTGGGCAGATGACCAGGGTGGCGCAGGCTGAAAAGAGGGTTTACAGGCAGACAGGCTTGAAGACCCCCACCGCGGAGCAAAAGACCACCACAGCAGTGCAGACGCGTTTCAAGACCTCTACGGCGGAGCAGAAGACCACCACAGCAGTGCAGACGGGCTTGAAGACCCCCACGGCGGAGCAGACGACCACAACAGCAGATCTGGTATCACTGGGAACCAACATGGCTGAACAGCATTGTCCTCTAGGGCCATGACAGTACAGGCAGGGAGCTCAGAAAAGCCCTCCAGGGCTCTGACTGGAACGTCCTCTCTGGTCATGTTGCGGCAGGCAGACAGTTCAGGAACAACCTCTGTGGTCGCGTCAAGGCAAACAGGCAGTTCTGGTACGACCTCTACGGTCTTGTCGAGGCAGACAGGAAACTCAGAGACCACCTCCATAGTTGTCTCAGGGCAGACGGGGAACTCAGGGACAACTTCCGTGGTTGTATCAGGGCTGACAGGAAACTCAAGGATGATCTCCGTGGTCTCATCAGAGCAGACAAGAAGTTCATAGGCCACGAGGCTGGGTTCTGGGACTAGGGCAAACTCTGGAATGGACTCATGGATAGAGGTGGACTCAGGAGCGGATTCATGGACTGGAGCTGATGTGTGCGCAGCCCACACACACCAAATAGCTGTGGCCATAATGGCCAGCGCTGCAATCTCTGAGGGCTCAGGCGTGGCAGCCATCTCTGCTGAGGGCTCAGGCGTGGCAGCCATCTCTGCTGAGGGCTCAGGCGTGGCAGCCATCTCTGCTGAGGGCTCAGGCGTGGCAGCCATCTCTGCTGAGGGCTCAGGCGTGGCAGCCATCTCTGCTGAGGGCTCAGGCGTGGCAGCCATCTCTGCTGAGGGCTCAGGCATGGCAGCCATCTCTGCTGAGGGCTCAGGCGTGGCAGCCATCTCGGCTGAGGGCTCAGGCGTGGCAGCCATCTCTGCTGAGGGCTCAGGCGTGGCAGCCATCTGGCAGCCATCTCGGCTGAGGGCTCAGGCGTGGCAGCCATCTGGCAGCCATCTCGGCTGAGGGCTCAGGCGTGGCAGCCATCTGGCAGCCATCTCGGCTGAGGGCTCAGGCGTGGCAGCCATCTGGCAGCCATCTCGGCTGAGGGCTCAGGCGTGGCAGCCATCTGGCAGCCATCTCGGCTGAGGGCTCAGGCGTGGCAGCCATCTGGCAGCCATCTCGCCTGAGGGCCCAGGCGTGGCAGCCATCTGGCAGCCATCTCGCCTGAGGGCTCTGATGCAGGAACAACAGGACGGGAAGGTACAGAAAGCATGGGGCTAGCCAACATCATAATTGGGCTTGCTAGACATCATGGTGGCTCAAGGTCCATGGCCACTGGAACTTGGTGCATGAGCATAACCAAAAAATTCCAGAAGCGACCCTCGAGGACCATCAAGGACCAGTTTGTCTTTAAGTGGTTTGTTTAGTCCATGACCGAAGAAGTCGATGAGTGCAAAGTCAGGAAGGTCTAATAAATATGCAACGTCTAGATAATGTTGGGTGTGGTCCTCAAAGGTACGATTACCTTGGCATAGGCTGACGAGTCTTAACTGCTGGATTCATAGTGGTCAATCGTTCTGTAACGATTTGCAGGGGTACACGTGCAGTTTACAGTTTATTCCAGTTATCCATAAAATAGACAAACACGGGTATCAGAAAACACAAGGGGAAACACCAGGAGTCCAAGAACACAGGATTACATTCAATGACTGACCAACCACAAGTGAGACACCAACACTTCTTATACACGGGAACAAACAAGGTTAACAAGGTAACAAGGGAGCGTGGTCCAATAAGTGTCCATGGTAACAAACAAGAGGTGATCACAACAATGAAGACAGGGGACACAGGCAGGGATCATGACAATATCGCACAACAAAAAGTAGTTATCGTGACCGGCCTAAATACATTATATGAAGGCGGATTAGGACCCAGAACCTCTGGCATGCTGAACAAAAGTTCTACCCCTAGTCCATCAGGAAAATCTAACACTGAATGCGGATCCACTTATTTACTGGCTAATGTAAATACTCTCTAGACTAACAATATATTGTATTATAGTAGATGTAAGGTTGAAACTATCATATTAAACATGAGGTCTATGTCAATACATTTTGTGCATTTATTATTGTAATGACACAATTACAATACACCTCCCACCCACTTTTTAAAACAAAGTTATGCCACTGATATATATATATATATATATATATATATAGAGCAGGGCTCTACAGTGCGAGCATTTCGCTCGCATTTGCGCCTGAAAATAACTGCGCGTGAGTGTGAAAAAATATTTAGGCACTCTGATGCAAGTGACTCGATCAATTCTCATGAATAGAACTATAATACAATCGGAACAAAAAGTACACCTAAAATGCATCTACACTGAACAAGAGTTATGTTTCGCACTGCAATGGGCTGCTTTTCATGCTTTCATTCAAAGACGCTGCTTCAGTCAGCAGAGCAAGTGCAAAAGACGTGCGCAACAGTCTACACTTCAAAAATTGTTTACAAGGTGAAAGGAGACCGTCTCATGCTGAAAAATGTTAGCGTAGAGCCCTGTAGAGAGAGAGGGAGAGAGAGAGAGAGACATTTTCGAAATATCTTTTTGTTTTACAGAAGAAAACATTTAACCATGAAGGCTGGGATATGGTCATTGTGACATTCTTTAGATGTTCGAGCAAGAAATGTACACGACAGTGCTTAGGCGTGCCAAGATTACGAAATGTCCAAAATTACCCTGATTCATCCTATTACAATTTTAATAAATTACCTTGTGACTGTTTGGTAAAAGTCATTCAATATTGGCTAGGAAAAGTAAAGTTTAGTTGAGAAAAGGTTTAATGAAATGAAACTCACTTGTTTTTAAGCTATGAAATGCTTTTCGAGGCTACTGTAAATAAGATCCCTATCTAACGTTGAGCTTTAAAAGAATTTGTCCAAAAAATTTTGGCTTATATAAGTAAACATGTGCTTTAAGCTCTGTTGATTTATGTTGGAACATCTTGTCTATGTCTATGTTGTATTTGTAGAGCTGTCTGTATATGAAAGCACTAAAAAGTCCACTGGGATTTAGATTCCTTTTAGATCATTCAGTGCACACACTCTGACCTTCTTCATATCCTCGAATTATTACACACTTGTCTTGCGTACAAGAGTTCTGAAACGTCTTGTGCAAATGAAAAGAATTTCCGTATTCCGTCCTCTTAAGGGTCCTCTTTTCTTCTGTATTGGTATAATCACAATACAGTCTGACCCTCATTGAAGTGCTGTTTGTCCTTGCGTGCGTTGGGGTCAAAAGAAGGTGAAACAAGATGTTGGTGTTGAAATTGGCATGTAATTGGAAAGGTGTTGAGTACAGCCAAAATAGAAATGGCCTCAGGGCAAGACATTAATTAAAATAATTACCTTTTCAACATTATCTTTAGCCTAGTGTTCTTAACTACTGAATTAACCTGGGATATTTTTTTGAACTTAACAAAAAGTGTCAACTATATACTAAGTAATACAGCTGGGCGATGTAGCTTAAACTTCACACTATCTGTATATATCAGTATTTACTTTTTTAAACTAAAAAGGCTTAAATAAACCTTTTAAAACCCTAATTTTAACCAAACACTAATAATATCATTCATTTTATATTAAATTCATGATCAGGATATTCACTAAATGAGCACAAAGAAGTATATTTCATAATTTTTATGAATCTGTCAAATATAAAAATGTCACACAGAGACTTCTGTGAACATTTAAAATGATGATGCAAAATGAATCGTTGAATCAGTGTTTTAAATTGATTTTTTTTTTAAAGCAGACAGTTTAAGTTGATTCACAGAACTTATCAAACTAATCAACTAATCAAACGTACCAACTGCAGTGCTGTGTTTGCTCTTGAAATTTAAACCAGATGCTATTTAAACAGATGCTATTAAAATATCTCTGTCTTAACGTGATAATTATGTACTCGTTTATCATAGTACTGTGTACTGTTACATACAGTATGTACAGGACAGGAGTTCGAATTCAAATTCAAGGTGACCACCAACCTGGACGTGTGTGTGTGTGTGTATACATTTTTATTTTCCAAAGTATTTAGCTATATTAATAGCATTTTTTCTACACTGTATCATAACAGCGCCTCCAGAGTCCTTTTGCCCCTACTGTACCTGGCTGCCTTTTATGTTTAATTAATTTTTAATTAAAACAAGCTTCTTTTTTCACATAAATTGTGAAATAATCCATAAAAAAAAAAAAAAATATATATATATATATATGCTCTTAACTAAGGCACAGAGGATCAGGCACATTGTTTTTGAGAGGAGCCTTTAGCCCTGTTGAACTCTGTGTATTAGGGAACATACTGTAGGTCGATTTGTTTACCATGATGATTTTGTCCCCCTGTGGTGTCAGATGTTATATACTAGAAACGGCTTCACATTTCACAGTAGTTGTCAGTGTTTACCAAGGTCATTTCTTCTGCTGAGGTGGAATATGTATGAATGTGACTGTGAATGCTGTCTGCATGCTTTTTGTGGGTATAGTATTTGTATGAAGTGTGCTTTAGTATATGTGATCTGTTCATGCTATTCACCAAGGTGAACTTTAACAGAGAACTGAAACATTATTGAGCTAAAATTGTGAACAAAACTAGTTCCACTGTCAATCATTAAACATGTTGCCACAGAGTTTTGTTTTACAATCTGAAAGGATGTTGCCTTTCTTTCTTCATCCATTATAACAGCTTTTGAGAGCTTCTCTTGAAATCACCATTTGACCTTTGAGTGAAATCAAGTGCGGAACATTCCAGCTTCCCTTTCTTGTAAAAGATTCTTCAGCTGGTATCAGGACTGTAAGAATAAGCGGATGGTCTCCGGTTACTATTGGCCAAAGAAAAGCAGGTCTTCATGATTGGCAGCATCAGACAGCGTGCCAGAGCACATTCAACCTTACTGATTACATTTTGAACAGAAAGTTACTTTGTGTTTAAAATATAATCAGTAAGGCTGAATGTGCTATTTTATACTGTTGTATTTTAGCTTTAGACTTTATAAAATCAAGTCTGCTTTTCAGAATGGAAGTGCTTACTGCATATATATATATATATATATATATATATATATAGGCAATAGTCATCTGATTATTTAGTAAAAAAAAAAAATCATAAGTGAATTTTAAGGTTTCGATTTCCAGGTCTGGTAAATATGCTTATATCTAAAATGATTTCCAATCCTGTGAATATGCTCATACCTAAAATATTTCATGAGTTAGAAATTGCTTTTTTTTTTTTTTTTTTTGAGTGCTCTGTGAAATTATTTATAATAAAATTCCTTTCCATTTTGTGAGAACCCTGGCTATTCAATGCTTGCAGAAAATTTGTGGAGAGTTAATGTCACACTGCAAATAATATGAATAGTATAGTAGTTTGCAATTATGATCATACCCCATATCATGTTGTACATTTATATGAGAATGTATATTAATGATATTTGTCAAAAAATGTACTTCTAATATAAAGGGTATGAATATGCAGAAACCAGTAATTCTGCGTTGTTCGGTAGAAGTAAATTATTTAATTAGATCTATATAAAAAGGAAAAACTTTCACCCTTCATTTGGTTTTCTCAGGTGGATAAGTACCTGTACCATATGCGACTGTCCGATGAGAACCTGATGGATGTCTCCAGGCGGTTCAGGAAAGAGATGGATAAAGGACTAGGCAGAGACACTAACCCAACTGCAGCCGTCAAGATGCTTCCCACCTTCGTCCGCTCCACACCTGATGGCACAGGTGATTAGATTTTGACATATGCAGATGGGGGGAATAGACTAAGATTAAGATATTCAATAACAATCCCAAAAGGTATTTGAAGACTTTTTGAAGTTTTCAAAAAGTGCCTCAATTCAGCTGAATCCACTGAACTTCAATGCATTTGAAAAGAAGAAAAAAACAACAACCAAGCAACACCGGAAAACATATAATGCAAGAGATTTTCCCAGAACTGACTTAACTTTTCCTTTGACATTTAACCAAATGACCTCAAGGTCATTTTTATATGTATGAAGTCTGTTCTCAAGTGCACACAGGTGTCTTAGCAGAGTAGCCATGGGTACCTTTCAAAACCTTGGGGTAAGATATTTTTTAAGCATTTGAAAGAGGTCTTATATGCTCACCAAGGGTTTTCTATTTTACCAAGTTTCCCTTGTATACCAAGTATACCAAGTTTTCTTTAAATGTATTGATATTTTTAGCATCATTACTCCAGTCTTCAGTGTCACATGATCCTTCAGAAATAATTCTAATATGCTGATTTGCTGCTCAATAAACATTTCTTATTATCAATATTTTTGTAGAAACAGTGAAACAAATTTGTTTGAAATACAAAAACTTTTGATCAATTTTAATGCATCCTTTCAGAATATAATTAACTTTTTTCAAAAAATCTTACTGACCCCAAACTTTTGAACCTTAGTAGAGTTCCATACAAGGTGCCCAAATGCTTTTTTTAACCATGTATTGTGTTGTAATTTCAACCTGAAACACATTTTTTTTTTTTTTTTGGTGAAATGTTTTGCTAAAAATGTTATTCTTGATATTGTGATATCTAGACCTGGTTTCACAGACAGGGCTTAGATTAAGTCAGGATTAGGCCTTAGTTCAATTAGAACATTTAAGTAGCTTTTATAAACATGCCTTAGAAAAAAACATTACTGGTGTGTATCTTCTTGAGACAAAACAATGGCACTGACATATTTTAAGATATGTCAGTGCAAGTTGCTTTAAGTTAAAACAGCTCAAACATACATTTTACTCTGGGACTATGTATGTTTGTCTGTGAAACTAGAGGCGAATGTAATAACATGTAGGTTTTATAAGCGTAGCTTAAGCCCACCATACACTACAAGATATTCAGGGTGATTTTTGGACAGATTTCTTTCCTTCCAACAATCTTAGATAAAGTCCTGATTATCTTGATGATTATCAGAATTTCCTGTGGTGTGAGGAGTGTTAAGAGTGACTGAATCTGCTCGGAATCTAACGCCGGAGCTGCCCCGATCTCGAATCGTAAATATTCAACACGATAAGAGATCCTGTTGTGTGGGAGGAGACCCTTAGGACAAACATGTGCACACTCTGGAGATTATCACATAAAACGAAACAATATCTAATCAGAAAGCGAGCTGATGGAAGACTTGTAAAGTCCATGTTCACACTTCATTTTCTGTAAAAAGCAGTCTTTGCACTATAAGTGCCATTTCTTCTTGCCGGTATGGTGAGAAATCGAGTCCCCTCAGGTCTCCTTTAGGACCCAGAGTGATCCCATTGGACTTTTAATGGGTAGTATTTTTAGCGCCTGCAAAATCATGTTATGATTCATATAATTTAAAATGCATTATAATGACCAATAATGTCTTTTTAATCACATGGTTCATATACTAATATGTAACTTAAGCTATAGGTTGTGAAATCAAGCATTTTTCGTTCTTACTGTTTTTTTATTTAGCTTATATCTACCCGATTAGCATGCTGGCTTAGCTTATATTATATTAGGTATGTTTTTTGCTTCCAATATCTGTTTCCAGTTTGTTTTATTATGCAATAGGCATTTATTTTATATTTCAAGCATGTTGTTTGTGCAATAAACATCATTCAATAATTAGTCAAGACATCACAATAACAATGTTTTATCAGGCATTACTGCCTGGGTCCTAAAGGAGACCCGATTCCTGAGGGGGGGGACTCGAATTCTCATGACACCAGTCGCCCGCCATATTTGTTTACTCTAAAGTCACATTGCAAGAGATTTTGCAAGATTTTCCGTGTTCACAGAAGGAATTCTGGTTGTTTGTGAATGCAATCTGTTAGCGTGTGGTGTGCTTTCCTGGTCACGTTGTGGCACTCCACACACTAGAGGAACAAAACTGTTAAATCTATGATTTCTTATCATCATTTTTTGTATCCTGTGGGAATCTATTGGCATCAGGTTCCATGTGGGTCAAGTCATGGGTGGAGGTATATTGTTGTCTTTAGCTTGACCCAAATAATGAGTATCCTGTGGAATACAACTGTTCTGTCCTGGAAGTGTTGTTCCTTTTTGTTGTGAGATAAGGTGAAGAAATGATTGATCCAGCTCTCCAGGTGTGTTATTATCACCTGTCACTATTGATGTGTTTGAGTGTGTGTGTGTGTGTGTGTGTGTGTGTGTGACTGATGCCAACCCAGTGCTGTCACTGGCAGCCGAGAGTGTTTGACTTTGCACGTGGGATGAGACAATGTCTCAAGCGGACAGTGAAAAGAATAACTGTAGTCGGTTCCTGGAAAGAATGCCTGCACACAGAAATTTAGTCATGTGGGTGTGCGCCACAAAACGGTGCTGGAAGTGTTGCCAAGGGAACGATACTGATCTGTGAGACCAAGGTGGGTTTGTGTCCAAATGGATGCTTGCCATCCCCGCTTACTCAGGGACTTTATTCTCATCATGATTCAGCAGTTCCTGTTTGCGACACCTTTTTCTTTTTCTTGAAGTGATACTTTATTTTTTCACTAAACATTTTGTTTGCAAAGGCTATGATTATCGTGTAGTTTCTGAAAGACCTTTAAGGTATGTTCAGCATAGAAAAGCAGGCGAGGACAAGTTCCGAAGAGGTCATATCGTGAGAGATCCCTATTTTCCTTCGTCTTTGGAAATAAAAAGTACTAAAAAAACCAAGTGCTGTGAGCTTGCAAAAATGTGAAATTCCTCCAACACACACAGTGCTCAGAAACTTGCCATCTAGTTACAAGGAGGTAATTAGTGTGACAGCATTTTAGTGCTACATTGTAACATTACAAGAATAAAGTCAAAGTGTTGAAAAACAATAATGCTTAATGTAGGTTTAATATACAAGTATTGTCTTTCCCATTGGATTATGGTGTGGCTGTTTTGGCAATAGACAGTGTAACTGACTATGGGAATAGAAGAGAAATTTTTCACCTTGATTTTTTTTTTTTTTTTTTTTTTTTTAGTTCATTAAGCCACATTTTCCTGTCCCTTTTGATGTTACCTTCCTCACAACTTTATAACTTTCCGACTTTGTTCTCATATTTGTTCTTCAAGTTTATTTGGTAACAATTTATTTTAAGGTGACATAGTTACACGTTACATGTACTTAGTATAGTAATAATAGTAAATTATGCACATACAAGCAACTAACCCTAACGCTATATTACTCAGTACTTGTTTGTGTAAATACACTGTAGTAACATCACCTTAAAATACTGTATATTTTGATGTTTTGACTTTGTTGTAGAAATGTGGACTAATTGTAAATTTCTTATGTGATTATTCTTGAAACACGATCACCTAATGTTGTCTTTATTCTTAAAATCTATTCTCTTAAGATAAATTTACATTCAATTTGTTTGTAGAAACGGGTGACTTCCTTGCTCTGGACTTGGGTGGAACCAATTTTCGGGTTCTGCTTGTCAGGGTGTCCGGTAATGGGAATCAAAAGGTGGAGATGGAGAACCAGATCTATGCCATTCCAGAGAACATCATGAGAGGCAGTGGGACAGAGGTGAGGAGGGTGTGCACAATCATGTTTAAAAACTTGTGTCTGAAAATTCCCATGCAGAAAGTTCTCATGTAGAAATCATGATGCAGAAATCTTGATTCATTATTAGGTGTATTATATTTAAAGGGCTAGATCACCTAAAAATTGACTCACCCTTATTTTGTTCCAAACCTGTATGACTTTCTTTCCTTCATAAAATAAGATATTTTGAGAGTTTTCTGTTTTTCTAGACAATGGAAGTCAGCGGTAACCAAAACTGGCAAATTTCAAAATAACATCTCAAAAAAATTTCATATTTTTGGATGAACTATCCCTATTCCAAAGTAACAAATATGATTTGTATGATATACATGCTTGGTCTGGTAAAGGTCCTACCTAACTTTTCTGTAGTTCAAACAGCAGAGCATGGCACTGGCAATGCAAAGGTCATGGGTTTGATTCCTAGGAAAAGCAAGACTGACAAAAATGTAAATGTGTACCTTGAATGCAGTGTAATTCGCTTTGGATAAGGGCATTTGCCAAATGTATTAATGTAAATAACAATCTGGCTAACAACAATCTAGGCCTAGATCTTATTTAGAGTAAGTAATCAGCATTCCTCAACATTAAAACAAGAGTAAGAACATTTATTGTGCGTTTGCACCTGAAAGTTTTGCATGAAAACTTTTTAACACCTAAGAATAAAGTAGAAAGGGAGAGCCTCTGTATCTCTGCACATGAACATTTAACCAATTAACCATAACAAACAAAGCATCTGTTTTTATCTCTGGGCCTGTTTGAAAAAATAATTTTAATTATGCATTATAATTAACTTTGTCTTTTAGACAAGAACATCAAAGTCAACCACAATTTTGTTTGATTGTAGAAACATATATAATGGGTGCTTCTTTAATTGCAAATTGCAAAGTTGATTGCATTAACTCTGTTTTCTTTTTCAATCTGTTTGTGAAGATGTAGAAATGGATTCATATGAATTTATTAAAGGTTTTAACAGTTCTCATGTTTCATCTTACAATACAGGTGCTGGTCACATCATTAGAATATCATCAAAAAGTTGATTTATTTCACCAATTCCATTCAAAAAGTGAAACTTGTATATTATACATATATATTATATCATTCATTACACACAGACTGATATATTTCAAATGTTTATTTCTTTTCATTTTGATGATTATAACTGACAACTAAGGAAAATCCCAATTCAGTATCTCAGAAAATTAGAATATTGTGAAAAGGTTCAATATTGAAGACACCTGGTGCCACACTCTAATTAACTCAAAACACCTGCAAAGGCCTTTAAATGGTCTCTCAGTCTAGTTCTGTAGGCTACACAATCATGGGGAAGACTGCTGACTTGACAGTTGTCCAAAAGACGACCATTGACACCTTGCACAAGGAGGGCAAGACACAAAAGGTCATTGCAAAAGAGGCTGGCTGTTCACAGAGCTCTGTGTCCAAGCACATTAATAGAGAGGCGAAGGGAAGGAAAAGATGTGGTAGAAAAAAGTGTACAAGCAATAGGGATAACCGCACCCTGGAGAGGATTGTGAAACAAAACCCAAAGACACAAAGAGTGGACTGCAGCTGGAGTCAGTGCTTCAAGAAGACATGGGTTTCAGCTGTCACATTCCTTGTATCAAGCCACTCTTGAACAACAGACAGTGTCAGAAGCGTCTCGCCTGGGCTAAAGACAAAAAGGACTGGACTGCTGCTGAGTGGTCCAAAGTTATGTTCTCTGATGGAAATCAGGGTCCCAGAGTCTGGAGGAAGAGAGGAGAGGCACACAGTCCACGTTGCTTGAGGTCCAGTGTAAAGTTTCCACAGTCAGTGATGGTTTGGGTTGCCATGTCATCTGCTGGTGTTGGTCCACTGTGTTTTCTGAGGTCCAAGGTCAACGCAGCCGTATACCAGGAAGTTTTAGAGCACTTCATGCTTTCCTGCTGCTGACCAACTTTATGGAGATAAAGATTTCATTTTCCAACAGGACTTGGCACCTGCACACAGTGCCAAAGCTACCAGTACCTGGTTTAAGGACCATGGTATCCCTGTTCTTAATTGGCCAGCAAACTCACCTGACCTTAACCCCATAGAAAATCTGTGGGCTATTGTGAAGAGGAAGATGCGATATGCCAGACCCAACAATGCAGAAGAGCTGAAGGCCACTATCAGATCAACCTGTGCTCTTACACCTGAGCAGTGCCACAGACTGATCGACTCCATGCCACGCCGCATTGCTGCAGTAATTCAGGCAAAAGGAGCCTGTACTTTTCATGTTCATACTTTTCAGTTGGCCAAGATTTCTAAAAATCCTTTGTTTGTATTGGTCTTAAGTAATATTCTAATTTTCTGAGATACTGAATTTGGGATTTTCCTTAGTTGTCAGTTATAATTATCAAAATTTAAAAGAAATAAACATTTGAAATATATCAGTCTGTGTGTAATGAATGAATATAATATACAAGTTTCACTTTTTGAATGGAATTAGTGAAATAAATTAACGTTTTTGATGATATTCTAATTATATGACCAGCACCCGTAGGTAAGATGTATTGAATACTTTTGTTCTTCTCACTTGCAGGGCAAAGCACTATCTGTCTGCATGAAATTACCAGTTTAGACAAAGGCCAAATGTATGTGCGTCATAAGAAAATAATTTTAATGCACATAATGAACATTCTTTATTCTACACTTGTTCACGGTTTAAATCAGTTTTAACACTTGAACACATTTCATATGGTTCAATCCTAAATGTATAAAATAGACATGTCAATTTATTTTATGTTCTTATGTTTTACTTTTTATAAATATGCTGTTATGCAATGAATTATATCTTATTTCCCTGATAAAATGCAGTCATTTGTATGTTATTGGTTTAGCAAACAATATAAAGCAGTTTGAGATACTACAACAAACTTTTCATCATGTTAATCATATAAACTGCCAAAAAATAAAAATAATAATAGCTAAAAACTAAATAAATGAACTGTTGTGTTGAATGAAAATGCAGAAAAGTGTCTCTTAGGTAGCTGGGAACTGAAACATATCTGGTGAAAGACCAAACCAATGTTTCCTGACATACTTCATCCCTACTTTCCTCTGTTAGTTTTGGCAGTGGATGTGTTCACTGTTTGGACATTTAAATTCAGCCACAAGAGTCCTTTATAAGAGTGCATGACTAGGAGGGGGAAGGTACAGTTGGAACCCAGCTGGCAGAAGATGATGAGTTGCACCTGGCACCTGTAATTTCAAAATGGAATGTATGACCTGAGGTGTCTGCACAACTTATTGATTGTCTGTACCCAATAGATTTTCACATGGGAACTTTTCACTTTCAAGAGCTTCTCTGAGGCTTGTTTCCACTTTAGTTAAATACAAAGAGCTATTCATTTCAAAACCATTACACTGTGCTTATGATTTAGTAGCCTCTACAAAATGTCATACTTAAGAGATGAAAAAACGACACCTTTGGACTAACTTGCGCTTTGAAATATTACCTTGGTTCTTGTAGACATTTTATCCACCTAATTAGTTAGCTATTGAACACATTGGGCTACATTTAGACATCTTTGCAAAGGTCACTTTTAACTGTAATGGATCACCCAAAAGTGAAAATTCTGTCATCATTTACTCACCCTCACGTAATTCAAAACCTGTAAGACTTTTATTAATCTTCGGAACAGAAATGAAGATCTTTTTTATGTAATCTAAGAGCTTTCCTCTGGTGACAGCTACACAACTGACACTTTGACACTTCAAAAAATTCATAAAGAGATTGTAAAACTAATCCATATGAATTGAGTGGTTTATTCCAAATTTTGGCTTCATAGATCAACAGATTTAATTTAGGCTTTTATTCACATAAACATTCATCAACTCCTACATCAGTTGTGGTAAATGAAAGCTCAAGAATGTTTGCTTGACGCGTGCGAGAACCAATGAGGTTCATTTTCGCGTTACGCAGCACGTTTGAATTTCACGCATCAAGCAGGTTCAGTTGAGCTTCTGTTTATATTCGCTGATCAATGTTTTGTATATGAATAAAATCCTAAATTTAATCTATTCATCATATAAAGTGACGGAGTCTCTTCAGATAATTGAATAGCTCAATTCATATGGATTAGTTTTACGATCTCTTTATGAACTTTTTGAAGCGTTGAAGTGGTAGTTGTGTAGCTGTCAACAGAGGGACAGAAAGCTCTCAGATTTCATCAAAAATATCTTAATTTGTGTTCCAAAGATGAACGAAAGCTTTATGAGTTGGAACGACATGAGAGTGAGTAATTAATGACAGAATTTTCATTTTTGGGTGAACTTACCTTTTAATCTAAGCTAAGCAATGTGTATTTAAATCAGTTTTAAAATTAATCCTTTCTTTTTTTCTTTTCTTTTCCAGCTCTTTGATCACATAGCTGAATGCTTGTCCAATTTCCTTGAAAAAATGGGCATCAAAGAGAAGAAGCTGCCTCTAGGCTTTACCTTTTCATTTCCTTGCCAGCAGACCAAACTAGATGAGGTGAGATGAGAAAGGGAAAATATTAAAGGGGGGAAGAAAACACTAAAATTAGCAGCTCTTCACAAAGAATGCCATGTTTCCATGGTTGTCCTTATTTCTGTACAGAGTTTTCTAGTGTCATGGACCAAAGGATTTAAGGCGAGTGGAGTGGAGGGGAGAGATGTTGTGGGCCTTTTGAGAAAAGCCATCAAGAAGAGAGGGGTGAGTGTAATGAATCATGCTTTTATATGCTATAGCCACTGGTTTAATAGGCCCTGTCCCAAATAGCACACTTCATATGCACTTACTTACAATGGCCACTGCATGCACGTGATGTCCACAAGACAGGTAGGTGTCTCATTTGTCATTTTAGGTTTCAGAAGGGTGCTCGCAAGCGCCCCCATTTGGGGTTAATATGCGCTCTCGATGCACACCTTTGCTTGTGTTCAGGGGGTGCCATTTGGAACTGGGCCATAGTCTTTCCGCAATTCACTGGTGTAAATATAAACATGACAGCACGAAATGGTGCATGCTCACAGCTAGTTTCATACAGGACGTGGCAGTCATGAGTATCTAGTTAGTTTTCATAGGGAACGTGACGCGGCGCTAAAACGCAGTGCTCAAGTTAAAAGAAGTTTTTCAAACACGCCTCTAGAAAACAGATACCTCAACAGGCCATATCTGACTGCTAAATCTTTGTCTTTGTTCATATGGACATCTGACAATAGCGTGCACCCATACTTTACTGAGAAAATAAGGTCAGGGGAAAAACTGTAGATGGAAAATCTCCATATAAGTGCCTTTTGTGCATTTGAAAGTTATTTCGCAGTTTTTGTTAGCAAAGGTTTATTTATTATTTATTCAACATTATTATTTTTTTACGCTTCAATTCCTAAATAAGTAGCCTAAATATGGTCTAAATATTCTCAAGAGTTAAGTTCATTGTCATTTGAAAGGGTGTAGGCCTACTTGCATTATTATGCTGTTAAATTATGATTATATATTCAGTGGCATAAAATGTTCTTAAAATGACTATTGCATGTCGCAATTATTTCTGGGGAAATATATTGCACAACAAAAAGTAGTTATCGTGACAGGCCTATATTCAACAACGTGTTAAGTTCATCAGAAGTGACTGAATTTTTTTGTAACACTGTAAGTCTTTACTGTTTCAAATAAATGTTGTCCTTTTAAAAAATGTATCTCAGTTTCCACAAAAAAAAAAAAAAATTGTTTTCAACATTCATAATAATAAATAAATGAGCATTCTTAAGCATCAAATCAGCATATTAGAATGATTTCTGAAGGATCATGTCACACTGAAGCCTGGAGTAATGATGCTAAAAATTCAGCTTTGCTTTACAAGAATAAATTACATTTTAAAATATGTTAAAATAGAGCACAATTATTTTAAATTGTAATACTATTTCACATTTTAATACTATTTCTTCAGTTTGGCTGGGTTGAAGTGTGAACCATTTAGCAGGGTCTCATGAGGTTTATTTATTTGTTTGCTTATTTACTTTTTTTGCAAAATGGTCTTTTGTGGTATCATCCACACATGCAAAGTTGGCTGATACATAACCGCAATAAAATAATAGTCTAGTTAAAAGTTACACACACAAATCATGCCAACATTCCTGTCTTGGCATACAAATATAGTAAGTTATGTCTTAAGTGAATGTAAATAGTCAAGAGAGACAGTGCATGTATACAGTATCAGTACTGGATCCGTGCGTTACGTCTTAAAGTGACAGCAACCTAATATTCCTGCTGCTGTCTGTGTTTTTAATGTTAATCAAACAACAAAAGAAAAAAAAGTTACTTTTGTAACTTTAACAAGGATTAATCTTTATTTAATTTATACAGTGAAGATTATATGCATTGTTATTATACATTTGATTACTTTATTCAATTTCTGTACCTGAAAACTACTGTTAGACCTGCCTAAAGAACAAGTTTATTTGTATCTTTGCTCTATTGTATTTATATTCCTTGTAGTTTATTTCTTCTTAATTTCTTTATTTTTAAGTAGTCCTTTTTTCCCCTGAACATATCACATACCGAACCGTACTGAAACAATGACCATTAAACCGTGGTAGAAACCGTGAGTAATGTGAACTGTTATACCCCTACTGTAGATGTAGAAAACAATTTAAATATTGCTCTTGAGCACTCATTTCTGCATACATTTTTTTTTTTCTTTAACCAACATTTATAAATGTCGTCATTTGTAATTATTGTAATGACCCGGCAGTCAGCATTAGCAGCCGGATGCATTGATTTATGCGATATTTAAGCAAGATGGTTGGGTTTTTGTGTTAGCAAAGTTATGTGTGTTTATGTTCAAGTTAGTTCGGATGGGTTTGGTTCATTTACTGCCTTGTTATGTAAAAAGTGTGGCTCTCACCGTCATGGAGAGAGATGTGTAGGGGAGGGACTTAGAGATATGGCCTTGCCTGTGTAGTTCGTATTCTGTTTTCAGAATAAAAGGAGAAGGAAGATGGTACCGGTGCTGGTCTGTTCTGTGCTCCTACTCTCTGAGACACTCATGGTCATGCGGTCTATGGGACACGAGTGCTCATATTTTCTGCTAGCAATTAGCTTAGTAAAAGTTTAATAGCTTAGCTTAGATCTGGTCAGCCCCACGTTCTTCAGAATAACTGCCAGTTATTACATTATTATTAAGATTTATTTATTTTTTTATCTCCAAAGTGTAGTTACACAATCTACCAGCAGTGGGGTTAACTGAGTCATGATAACCAGCCAACCCTTCAAATCCATTTTCGTTTTAAATTCACCCTTTGACCCATTAAAATTGCTGCAACATATAGCTTCAAGTACATCATTGCTTTATTTGACCTTTTATAGCTTTTTTTTTTTTTTTGGCTTGTTTCAGATACCAAACAAGTCCCATCATTTAATTTTTCTCTTTGCAGGACTTTGACATTGACATTGTTGCTGTGATCAATGACACTGTTGGCACCATGATGACCTGCGGCTATGATGACCATCACTGTGAGATTGGTCTCATTGTTGGTGAGTCACTGTCTTACTTTTGTGCTCATATTCTAGCTGAGATCAGTGAGAAATATCAGCCAGGGTGTCAGCAATTATTGTCAGGCAAATAATCTGCTTGGTGTGAATGAAAGTTGCTTTATTCAGACAGACCTTTTGTTCTGTCATTTCATTTGTTTAGGTTATTGGCTGAGGGAATACTAAAGGACACATTTCAGGCATTTTATAGCCTATTATTATGGCCTAACAGAATGATTTTTGGCGGCATCTTGACAATTATAATCCTCACACTCCACTTAACGAACTAATTATTTTGATTCATTTTCCCCAATAGTTTGTCAAATACGAGGCTAGAGCGGATGCCCCCGTTAGTCTTACACAACAATTTTGTGTGCCATGCGCAGCCTCAGATATTGTACTCTCTAATTTGTACATCATTTTAACACTCTCTCACATTAGATGAAAATTATAGTGGGCTAAATGTATTCTTGGTGATGTGGAAATACAGCTGAAGAGTGAGAACAGCTGATATTTTTTTTTTTTTTTTTAGTTTATTTCTGTTTTATATATATATATATATATATATATATATATATATATATATATATATATATATATATATATATATATATATATATATATATATATAATAGCTAGCAGAGGAATGCGCAGCAGAGCCACAGTATTTCATATATTTAAATATAGTTTATTCTGTAATTCATTATGTTTTTATGCATATTTGAAGGCAGCAGGTTTATTTTGAAAGACAGTGTTGAGAGATTGCAGTCGGCTTATGATAGCTAGGCTAATAAAACAAGCTTACCCAAGACTTACCCTGTCATCTTCCACAAAGCCAGACCAGCACTGTTGAGTGTACAAGTGATATAATATAATTGAACATCATGAAGATCTAATGAAGTAAATTCTCCTGCCTGCAACTTTGAACATGTGTTTTTATTATTTAAGGATTTGTAGGAATCCGTTGAGATGGTGCTTAGAAAACACACAGACTGCAGAGGATTTTTAAGAGGAATTGCATTGCAGAAGATCTGGGGTATTCAGTTTGTTTGCATTTGCATTCATTTTTAGAATATTAACAGAAAGAAATGCCTTTGCACTAATCACAAATCATGAATAGACTGCACCGTTCAAGTCTTTGTAAAAGTAATAGAGAAAAAGAAATGTTATATTGTATCACTAGGATTAGGATCAGAACAGACCCACCCAACATGCATCATACCTTTGGCATTTTTCTTGAACTTCCCAGTTTTGTTATCTGCTTTAGTAGTACAAATACGTAAAGCAAAGACAACTGATAAAGGTTATTTTTATCACGGGACATGATGATGGATTTGTACCACTTCACTCGGCTAGACATTTCAATTACTTAGTCTCTTATCCAATGGGAAGAAATCAATCAGATGATGTTTGTTTTGAAGTATGGTTCAGTGAAAAGGGCATATACATGGCACTTGTGATTATAGTTGCATTATACTTTAAAAATGTAATTGAAGAGCCCCTATTATGCAATTTTAAGGGTTCCTAATTTTGTTGTTAGAGTTCTCCTATGATAGGTTTACATGCATCCAAGGTCAAAAACACTTTAAAGTGTCATGAAACCCCCTGTTTTAGCACTGGTCATTCACACCTCAGATTTAAAAAAAGACTCAAGAAACGGGTATGTAAAGCTGTGAAAAAGTGGGAGTGTAAAGGGTGGGAAGAGGGGAGATAACGAATAAATCACAGACCTACAACACCCTCATTATACAGACAAATGAATATTAAAATATAGCTGCGAGCAGCAATTAACGGGGTTTAAGCGCTTTAAAGGATTAATTCACTTTTAAATGAAAATTACCTTGGTGTAAAATATCTAGCTTCCACCAGACAGCTTTCCATATTCAACTTAGGAAGAAAGCATAACTGATGTTGCATCAGTTAAGCTTTTTTCGTAAGTTGAATATGGACAGCGTAGGACGTAGCGTAAGCATTTTTAACTGCCTTCTTTGCAAGTTTAATACAGAAGGTGGTCTGGTTGAATTAGATATTTTACTTTATAACTTGTTAAATATGGATATTTTTCTTACCATAATGCATCGCTTTGCTTCAGAAGGCCTTTACTAACCCCCCCCCCCCCCCCCCCCCCCCCCCCCCCCCGTATTATAAAGCTTGGTTGCATCAGGATATTTATTAATATAACTCCGATTGTGTTCATCTGAAAAAAGAAAGTCATATACACTTAGGATGGCTCGAAGGGTGAGTAAATCTTGGGGTAGTTTTCAACTGAAAGTGAACTAATCTTTTAAGGCCTTTAAGTACATGCTTAAAAATGTTTTATGTTTTAATTAGCAAGCCTGTTACCATCTCGATCATAGATGGAAAAGACCATTGATAGATTATTCAGGCAATTTAACATTGGAAATATATAGTTTTAACGTATTATTTGATGGAATGAGGAGTTCTACCACAATTTCTCACAAGCCTCTAGGGCCGTGAGTCAAACAGGCCCAGCAAGTTTCGTTCCGATCTGCCTACGTTAACCTTGTCTGATGCTCAAACTTCATTGGTCGATGGCAGACATGTTTTTTTAAATATGTCAGTGTCCTTATAGACAATCATGGCACCTTGGACAAAGACACTGCATGCCAATTTTCAAGTCAATCGGACTAACAGTGAAGTTGTAGACAGTGTGAGTACTACCAGCCCTCAAAGTTTTTAGTCTCTATGACTTATGGTTAGGTCAGCCTGACCACTTTTAGGGGAGAATGCTGATCCTTGAAAATTTTAACACTTACAATAGGGTTTCAGCACTTCACACTTAAATCCCTAAATATGAGCGGAGAAAGGAAAAAAAACAACAGAGTTGGGCAACCTTGATGTATTTAAAAAATATATAACCCTATGACAAAAAACTTTGTCACTGTCATTTGTCATTGTCATGTCATGAACAAAGAAGGCCTATAATAATACTCTTATTACATTTATGAGCACTACAATCACTGAACAAATGACACGCATCAGTTTTAGACAGAAAGAGTAATAGCATAGTTATTTTTTTTGTCCATTCCTGTTTTAATTTTTGGTCTACATGATTGTCTTCTGTGAATAATTCATCATGTCATCACGTTCATGATTAGACGTACCGCTGTATCAGTGCATGAAATGTGTGCGCATACACGGTGCTGATTCATGTTTGGAGGAGGAGAGTAATGTGTGAACATAATGTGTGAAATATGTTCAAAAAAACTTGAAACATGCTTGCTCCGGTCCGGATATGAACTCTGAACTGTGTTGCGAGTGTTGTTAAATCCATCACGCTCTCAGAAACCACTCTGATGCATGCTCTGTGAGTTGTTACATATTAAATACTGGGCAACACTTTACAGTAAGCTTTCATCAGTTAACATTAGTTAACAATGTAAGTTAACATGAAGTAAGAATGAACAATGCGTCTAAAGGATTGTTCATTACACTATTATTGTGGCCAAAAGAATTCACGCTAATTCAATTTTGCTGCAGCCTGTGTCAATCTTTCCTGTCTATAGCACGGGATTGTTGTAATTTATGTAAAATTCAGCACATAATACTTCTACTAAAGACACCAACCTCAGTTTACAATCATTCATTTTCTGAAGCATATTTTGTGATTTAAAGGGGAGCGCAGTCCATTCTGTATGTGTATGTGCAATACTTTAGATTCTGGCTTAAAACCATTTTTTTTTTTTTTTTTTGGTGAAAATACTAATGTTCCTAAGACTTTTGCACAGTACTGTATATTGCAGCATCAATTTTTTTCTCACCGTGTTCGAAACGGTTTGATCTGTCTCTCTAAACCCCTCCTTTCCCTTTAAACCCCTCACACACTACATGAAAGTTAATATCTAAAAAAGCATAATAGGGGCAGGAACACAAATGTTGTTCATGTTGTTAAATGCCGTTTAATGTTGGCTTTAGATAGCTAATTTGAGTTTCCTTTGCGTGATCCTAATCTTTAAAAAGCTTTCTGACCTTAACATGTGCCATGCCTCTGTCATTGCAGCACAATTTTGGCATGTTGACAGGGTTCATACATAATGATTCACACATAATAAATTGAACACACCAATTTCCACAAAGAGCTCCAATACCACCAAAGATTCAACATTATACTGTAGAGATATTATTTTTATAGTCTTTTATATGAACATATTTCTGGGATATGTATCAGATTTCTTAAGGTTATCTTAAAATAGAAAATGAATTTGGGAAAATCTTAGAAAAGAAGAAGGTATTTGAAACAGGGTTCCAACAGTCATGGAAAATCGTAGGCCTTTAAAAGTAATGGAAATGTAAAACTGTTGAAAAGTTATGGAAATGTGTATATAAAATAAATTTCTGGTTATGCTCTGCATGAAGGCTCAAAAATCTCAATACTGCGTTGAGCCTTGAATTTTAGGTCTTTTTTTTTTTTTTTCCTCTTTGTGAAGATATTTGTATATAAAGAAGTATGTTTAAAAAAACTCGTATGCATACAAATGGGAAAAGATCTCCAGCAATGCCTATGAAATCCTTTTAAGTACTTATACATTAATCATGAACTACTGAAAAAGTAATGGAAATTCACTGGTCAAAAAGGATGGAAACCCATTTTTGTCAGCATGTTGTCAGTTCAGTTCTCTTCAAGTAATGTTACCCATAGGATGTGAAAACTGCCTAAAACCCTGTCAGAAATTCCAGTTTGTTTGTTTGTTTGTTTATTTAAGACACCACTGCTTTTATTAGGCTACTGATATGACTGGAGTCTTAATTTCATGGTAGTGTCCTTTTTTTAAATTTTTAAATTTTTTTTATTATTTGTGTAAAACATTTTTAATGAGGGAGAAATGACTGGGTGCTCCTTTAAAATGCAGCACACGTTTGCATGCAGCATTTAACGTCATGCAAAATTTACAGGAATCTTCAATGTAAACAAATTGCTTGTGTTTTACAGGGACGGGCACCAACGCGTGCTACATGGAGGAGATGCGGCATTTGGAGCTGGTGGATGGTGATGAGGGTCGCATGTGTGTGAACATGGAGTGGGGTGCGTTCGGGGACGATGGCACCCTGGATGACCTCCGCACTGAATTTGACAGAGAGATTGATGCTGGCTCCCTCAACCCCGGCAAACAACTGTGAGTGACAGTCCTGCACCTGACAGTTAGTGCCACTCCCGGCAGTTCTTTTGTTGACACAAAAAGTCATTGAAGCCCTTGTCCCTAGAGGGCAGCTATGTCAGCCGGCTGTACAACTAAGCAATTACGGAAACAGGTAACAATGTTGTCACCATGGTGACACCAAGTCACAGGTGGACTCGTTCGTTCTTAGAAGGCAAGTGTGAACATTGTTAGGTAGACCATATGTTCCTGCTGCAACAACTAGAAAGTGAGTCATATAGAGGTGCAGGAAGCAATTTCTGAAAATCACTGTTGAAAGTGGATTGGAATGAGCACCACAACACACGTGTAGCCAAGCAGCAGTAGGGGGCGTGTCCACTTATGATGAGGGAGGAGAGAGAGTGAGCAACAGGGAGATAACTGTAGAAAGAGAGATAGCTGAGAGACATTACAAAAGAGAAATGGTCACTGGAAAAAGAAGGGTTATGATCAGGCATGAGCTTTAGGACCTGCGTTAATATTAAAAAAGCTTTCCAGCGCTGGTGAGACCTAAGTGGGAAGGTCTGAAAACAGACGCAGAGGTTGCGTTGTTTCTGCTCCGAGTAGTACTGGTTGAATCTGTGCTGCTAGCGACTAACAACCAACTCTTGCTTGTATAAACTCTTGTGTACTGTATGTTAATTTTTTGTTCTTCATTGTGGTTCGTTTGTCATCTTCCCTTTATTTTTTGTGAAGCTTTATTTTGCTTTTCTTCTGCTATGATGAAGAGACATCCACTCTTGCATTGTGCGTTTGTGCATTTTAGATAGATCAATAGATCATTTTATTTGTCCTCCAAGAGGAAATTCATCTTCACAGTGGGTGCATATGTAACACAAACACATCAGCACAATACATATAAACATATTACAATACAATCAAAGCAAACCCTCCCCCCCAAAAAAAGGAACATGCAGGAGCATAAAAATAAAGGCTGATTCCTAAGTGTTTAAGGCCAGTATAGCTACAGGAACAAAACTCCTACTGTAGTTGGCCTTTCTTCACATAGGTAATCTATACCTATGGCCAGAAGGAAGCGGAATGAAATACTGATGGAGTGGATGGTCTGAATCATTCAGGATTACATATGCCTTCTGAATCGTAGCTGAAATAACATAGTCTGTTACATTAGGAGTAGAAATACCAATAATTTTGCTAGCCAAATTAGTTATCTTTAAAAGTTTGTTCTTATTAGTAACTATAAGCAAATGGGAAAAAAACAAATAGAACCATACATAAGAACTGACTCAATAATGCTACGATACAATAAAAGGAGAAGACGAGGCTGAACAGATAAATGTTTAAGTTTAAGGATAACTGTGAGTCTCTGTTGACAACATTTAAAAATACTTAGAATATGCTTATTAAAATTAAGATGGTTATCCAATGTTATACCAAGGTATCTAAAATGCTCCACCCTTTCAACCATCTTTCCATTGATAATAATACTGAAGGGATGGATCTTGTTAGATGGTGTTTTGGAAGAGCTAAAAAACAGTTCTTTAGTCTTTGAAATATGGAGAAAGTTATCATCACACCATGTAGTAAAGTACGTTATAGAATGTTGATAGTCCAGGAAAGAGTCATTGTCCTTAATATTAAGCAGTGCAAGGATAGCTGTGCCATCAGCATATTTAAAATAATGAGTATTGGTAAACGGACAATCATTTGTATAAAGGATATAGAGAAACGGACTAAGTGAGCATCCCTGGGGAGCACCGGTATTAAACAAAATGGTGGATGATAATGAATTGTCCACCTTTACTACTTGTGGTCTGTTAGAAAGGAAATTATAAATCCAATGTATTATAAATTTGTTATAAAAAAATGGATTTTGGGGGTGGAGCAATGAATGGAGGGGTGTGTTTATTTGGGATGATTTCAAATATCAACAGTTTTTCTCAGAAATCACCTTTAATAAACTCTTACGCCATCATTCACTCTACGTTAGCCTTCTTTTCTGAACAGAAGTCACAGGATTTGGGAGTTTTAAAACTACTGTTCCTAACCCTAGTCGCTGTGACTCCATAGGCGCTTTCATTTCGCTGTACAAAACCAGCACTTTAAAAGCTTAGAAAATGCAGAGTTGTAATCAAATACTATTATGCTACGAGTGCTTGTGGCTGAGCTCTCTAAATGCCCTCAGTGGTGGAGTATGGCAATTGATTGCCTTATTTGATTTGCACATACACACACACTGTCTTTTTAGAGCTGCTTTACAGCAGAATTTGAATTATTCATATTTGATGTTGAAGTTGATTCTGTTATTTTACTGTTTATTACTTATTTATGACCATCTATATTGTATAAAGTGCTATATAAATAAAGGTGACTTGACTTGACATACCAATACCTCATTCAGCACTATTAAAGTCGTTTTTGAGACCTCTTTCTTTTCCCCCCAGAGAACCCAGGTTACCTTAATGTAATTTCACAGAATTCTGTGAACAAACAATCAATGGGAATATGCCTTTACTTTACAGTTGCAACTCACTGTTATTGTTCTCTCGCATACCGTGCTGTCTGAGACATGATAAATGTTTAGACTATGACCAGACTGAGTACTGCAAACATGTTCTTGTTCCCATGGATAATAAATCTAACAAGGAAAAAGGCTGAATTGGTTTTCATTTGTGCTGTACAGTGAAGCACAGTATGAAGTTGTCATTTACTTATAGTGCTTTATTCCTAGCAAAACATAATTGGCGTTTTTGCTAATTTTCCTTCATAACTGACAGACTACTACAAATCTGCCTACTTTCTTGTAGTATAAACATCATAGACAGTACCGTTCAAAAGCTTGGTCTGTAAGATTTTTTTTTTTTTTTGGAAAGAAGTCTCTTATGCTGACCAAGGCTGCATTTATTTGATCAAAATGAAGTAACAGCAATATTATGAATAGTGTTGTCAAAAGTACAGATCGCGATACCAAGTCGGTACTAAAATTAAAAAAATGTGAGCGCTGTTGAGCTGTTGAGTGGATTTGTAAACACCTCTGATTGGCTATTGTATTCTCGCGCTCAACACACATGTCTGTGATTGGATACAATGATCAACGCATGGGGGCGTTTTAAAGCATGCGGAAGTGTTTGAATTTGAAAGCAGTTGGAAAGCAGGAGCGTTTGAAAACAGGCATATATCAGCGGACCACGATAAATGCCTGCTTTCAAATGCTCCCATGTATATCTGTTTAAGCGCTCAATTAAAAGTGTCATTGTCTGTTTACAACATGTTTTTGAAGCGTTGATCATTGTAGCCACTCAGACATATCTGATGAGCGTGTGAACACAATGGCCAATCAGAGTTGTTTACGAATCCACTCAACAGCGCTTAAAGTGTCACATTTTTAAAATTTCAGTACCGACTTGGTATTGACAACACTAATTATGAATTAAAGCTGCAAGCAGCGATGAAAGGGCCCTTGCATCCGGGCTCACCGCTACCTGTTGGCCTCAGGAAAACAGTGAACAGTGGGCGACATGCATGTAAGCGAGTAAATACAGGAGAATTATGGGAAAGTCATTTCAAAGTGCTAGACTTCCTGCTGCCAACAGGTGGCGCTGTGAGCGTAACTGAATATTGCCATGTTGATGTCTCCAGGCCAGGACTATTATCAAACATGTGAAGTTTGGAGCAGATCGCACATCGTATGCCTGAGTTACAACAACTTCCTGTTTCGTGGCGTTAATTGCAAACATTAGCACTTAGCCAAGTGTTGCATGTTTTAACATGTTTCTAGTATGTTTGCTACTCAGTGGCATATCGAAATGTGTTTCAGGGAGTGAATTACAGTGTAAAGCATGCCATTTGCTGTTGCCAGCAGGTGGTGCTATGACTGAATATTGGCAAACAGATGTCTGTAGGTCAGGACTCTTATCACACATGTGAAGTTTGGGGCTGATCAGACACTGTATGCTTGAGTTACAACAACTTCCTGTTTCATGACGATAATAGCATGCTTTAGCAGTCAGCTAGGTGTTGCTAGCATGATTTAGAATGTTTCTAGCATGTTTAGTACTCAATTGCATATTTTAGTATGTTGCTAATAGTGCGTCATATTGTTTAAAAACGTCACTTCCTGTTGCCAGTAGGTGGCGCTATTACTATAACCGAATATTGTCATGTAGATGTGTTCAGGGCAGAACACTTATCAAATGTGTGACCTTTGGGGTAGATTTGACATTGCATGCCTGAGTTACAGTAACTTTCTCTTTCACTGTATTAATAGCATGCTTTAGCACTTAGCTAAGTGTTTTGCTAACATTTTTCTAGCATGTTGCTAGTCTGTTTAGAACTTGCTGGCACATTTTAATATGCTGTCAGGAGTCCATAACAGTGTTAAACATGTCACTTCCTGTTGCCAACAGGTGACGCTATGACTATAACTGAATATGGGCATGGACATGTGTTCAGGACAAAACTTTTATTAAGTGTGTGAAGTTTGGGGCAGATCAGACATTGTTTGCCTTAGTTACAGCAACTTCCTGTTTCATGGCGAAACATCAAACTTTGTCAGGCTGCCAGGGACGTGCCCTTTTACGAGAACTCAAGATCTTCACAATTTAGCATTGCACAAGCCTTATGATTATACAAACCTAATTTGAAGATGATCTGATTAAAACTGTAGGAGGAGTTTGTTAAAGTACGAGGCCTGAAAATGGCAAAAACTGCACAAAAATCACACAGGAAATAGCTGACTTTCTGTTGCGTTTAGGACTTGGCTCCAAGAGACTTTGTTTTAGGTAATGGGACGGTACATGTATGTACCGAATTTATAGATTTTATAGGTGGCGCTATAAAGCCATTTTGCCCCACCCATTTCTGAAACCTATATCAGATGTCAATTTTCGCCAGTCCTGACGCGTGTGCAAAGTTTCGTGAGTTTTCGAGCATGTTTAGGCCCTCAAAAATGCGATTAATGTTTGGAAAAGAATAATAATAATAATAAATGGAGGAAATCCAATAGGGTCCTCGCACTTTGGTGCTTGGGCCCTAAATATTAGAACTCTTTACTGTTTTAATTTATTTTAAAATGTAATTTATTCTTGGCAAAGCTGAATTTTCATTTGCTTTGGTGCTCAGGAAACATTTCTTTATTATTATTATAAATGTTGAATACAGTTGTACTGGACACGTAAGACACATAGGTTACAAGATATCAAAACAAGTGCCATTTTATTTTAAATGTTGGTACATTTTTTCAAATAAAATGTTTGAGAGGTTTAAAATGATAAAACAATTATTTTGTCACATTTTGCTTGTCAAGTGTTAGTGGAACAAATATAATTATATAATTATTTGAAATGATGATTGCATGTTTTAAAGTCAGTATCAAACCAAAGTTTCAGTAGTATTTTCTTCCCTTTTGTGACATATATTAGAGTGAAATGGCTTCTTGAACAAGAAAAAATGTCAGGCGGGACTTTATTTTGTCCCTCGGGAATTGATTGGATCATTATGGTTTGCTATTGGTGAATTTAATGTGAGTGAGAGGTTATCCAGCCCTCATGCCAGTAAACACATCATCAGAGGAAGAGAAGAGATGTTAAACCATCGGCTCATACTGCCACACTACATCATGACACGTTCATTTCGCTCATCAGCCTTAACCTTAATGCTGCATGTTTTGTTTTCATGCAGGTTTGAGAAGATGATTAGTGGGATGTACATGGGGGAGCTGGTAAGACTCATCCTGGTGAAAATGGCCAAAGACGGTCTGCTGTTCCAGGGACACACCACTCCAGATCTGCTCACCACCGGCCACTTCCAGACCTCTTTTGTCTCTGCCATCGAAAATAAAACGTCAGTACCTTTTTGTAGCTCTACTAAATTGCCTGCAGAAGTAAGATTGTAAGATAACACTTTACAATAAGGTCTCATTTGTTAACATTAGTTAAAGGTGCAATGTGTACATTTTAGGAGGGTCTATTGACAGAAATGCAATATAATATACATAATTGTGTTTTCAGTGGTGTATAAAGACCTTACATAATGAACCAATATGTTTTTATTACCTTAGAATTCTATCTACATACACCACGGGTCCCCTTACATGTTAAGTCACCGTTTTATGCCGGCGATTCTAAAGTAGCTCTAAATAGACAAACTGCTCTACAGAGTGCGTTTGATTGTCTAGCTACTCTCTGCTGTCTCAGACCATGACATATTTGTCCTGTGTTGACCACCGTAGCTTCTCTATATTGCAATTTGCAACCTCAACGCTAGATGGTGCTAAAATTTACACACTGCACCTTTAATGTGTTAGCTAACATTAACTAACAATGAGCAATATATTTGTTAATCTTTGTTAATGTTGGTTAATAAAAATACATATATAGCTATTAGGGATGGGCGATATATCGAATATTAGCGATAATATCCCAATAATTTTAACGACATAAAATTTGAAAATATCGCAAATATTGGATATTTCAAATTCAAGTATACTTTCGCAAAAGGACGCACGGAACGTCCAATATTATGTCCCCTTACGTATTACCGCCGCAAGAGACGTGAGGTTGGGGAGGCTGTTTTTTTTTTTTTTTTTACACATTAGCAAAATGGAGACAATGAACAACACCGATGCAGAAAGAGACCTGGGAGGGGATGATGAATTAGTCTCCAAAAGGAATGCACAATCTGTAATATGGGATTGGTTTGGTTTTCAGATAACAGATACCAATCAAAATACCTTCATTTGTAAGGTGTGCAAAAAGATACAAAGGGTGGTAGCACCACTAATCTCTTTCATCACCTCAAGCAGCATCCTGTGCAGTACGAGCAATGAATGAAAGTCCTTGAGCCACCATCACTAGCCTCGGCTTCTTCATCTGCCGAAAAATCTAGTAGGCCTGTCAAGAATGAAGCTGGTCTGTTCGTTCTCTTGCGGTGTGCCATATGCGAGAAATAGTAAAAAGTGGGAAGAAATTATATTGGCGGTCACGTTTCACATAGCCAAAGATATGATACCTGTCAGTACATTTAGTAATTTGCACTAAACATTTTGTATTTACTTTGTAACAATAGCTGTTCTGTCTAAATTGTTTTTTAAATGGTGGCAAAAGAAAATGCAAATTTTGAGATATAACATTTTTTTATATATCGCCCAGCCCTAATAGCTTTATGAAATGCAAACACTATTTTATATATACATTATATATGTGTGTGTGTAGAACATTATCATTGAGTAGCCTATAACATACATTATGTATTATGTATAAACATAATAAGTATTACACTCACGGCTAATTCTATTCATTTTCTCCTTATCATTTAAACTATTTAGTGGATATTAGGGGTGTACGTACCTAGCTATTGAAGTCACGGTTCGGTACGGGTTCGGTACAGCATGGGGAAGAAAACAAAAAAAATTGTTTTTTTTTATCCTTAAGAAAATGTTTATTATAATCAAATTTATTTAAAGGGGGCGACTGTTTAAAAAAAAAAAAAAAACTATTTCAGGTGATGCTGTAAACTATATACAGGGAGCCCTTTCTTGCACATTACTATAATATTAAAGGTTACAATTAATAATAGAGCCCAAACTATTAAATTCAGTTGCTGTTTGTTTTTAGATATAATAATCAACTCTAAACAAACAAACAAAAAACATGTAAATTGCACATAAGGCAGGTTTTGCATTAACTTCTAAATCTAATTATAAACTTATTTTTCAATTATTTTTCTACTCCAATTCATTTTTGAAATATTATGATTTACACAGTTACTCTCATAACTTGCTTTCATTTATTTAAAAACATATTAAACAATTAAGACATTACTAACAGGTAAAGTAAATATAATGAATATAGTACAAGCTAATATAATGTCAAGGCAAGTTTATTTATATAGCACATTTCATACACAATGGTAATTCAAAGTGCCTTACATAGAAAAGGAATTAAAATAATCATAAAATAATCACGTGCATAAGAAATAAAATAATCATATTTAACTAAATGTTAAAATGCTGCCTGAATCACTAAGATTTGGGATTTGGGGTACCCTTATCTGGAGTTGATTTTACACTAGACATGACACTAGTGTCTCTTCACTCTCGTGGAGGTGTTTGCACACCGATTCACTGCCTGTCCAATATGGCTTCAGTGCTCCCAATTAGAGTGCGTAAAAACCACACAATGCGCTGCCTGCCTATGACGACTCCCAGCGACTTTTTCACAATTATACACCCTTTGCTACACTAATGTATATTTACACCGACCTGTGCCATGCGAACCCTTATCGCTCTCCCTTCTCTCAAACTCTTATAGTGCATTTATTTAGTTCTAGTGAACTAACATGCTGTGGACACTAAATGACTTACCTGAGGTAAATGTAATGCTCTTTTCTGTCGTGGCAGTTAGCAAACCACGTGGGGGCCTGTATTCTTTGTCTGACTGTATGCACCGAACTGTGACGTCCATAATGTGATGGTTTGAGGCAAATACATGTACCGTTACACCCTAGTGAATATATTTAAACCACTTTTCAAAAATACTGTATGCATATAGTGATGGATAATATAGAAGCACCAAAGATAAGACAACGAAAGGAAAACTGGACTAAGTTTAAAACGTTTAAGAAAACACCTTTGCGATACAGGTGATACCTTTTTAAAAGGTTGATATCATTGCAATATTCCAGTATATTTAGTTACTTAGTGACGTGGATTGACAGCAACAGGCATGATCGGTACATTTCTAAGTTTCTCTTAGGGATTTAGACATAATTTAGACGTAATTTACTTGTACGACATGTCCCCACCACTTTTTGCCAGGGTCAGTATTGTCCCCACCACTTTTTGAAACATCTCAGGCTTCTAAGCTGTCTTAAGTTGGGAGCTCGAATGTACCTAATACAAAAGAAACATAGCTGATCAGCAATTCGCTCATTTGTGTTAAATAAGAGGCAATCTGGTGATGAAATGTGTTATTTTTGAAGTCATGTTGAGTGCTCTTTGCCACTGTCATAAGTGGCAGAAGGCAACAGTGTTCTCTTGGCACTCGGCACAGTCTTCACACAGACAAGTGTTTCTATTCATTCCGGTGAAATCACAAACGAAAAGCACACAAACGTGTCCCTGCTCTTGATATACAATCTCTGATGAACAACTTTGGTTTTAATGTGGGGGGAAAAAAAAAACAAAAAAAAAAAAACCTAGAATAAAATTACAACCCAGAACAAAAATTCGACCACCAGTCTATTGGAACAAATTAATCTTTAATCTACGTATTTCTTCACTAATGAATTTTTACTAGATGTACCACATTGAGTTCTATGTCAATAGATTAAACTCAATTTACTACCGTAATTGAATTCTGTTCTTCTACAAAGAAGCGTCCGCTGATTCTTTTTGTCATGCTACTCATTATTCTCTTTATTATATTCTAGGCTGTCAACTTAATATTAAAAAATAAAATATTTAATCACAATTAATCTATGCATTTATGCAATTATGCATTTATTATCTTTCAGTTCCAAGAAAAAAACAGGGCAAGGTGTAATTATTAGGTTTGCAATTTGTGTAGCTGACACTGTGAATTTATACAGCAGTGCATTTTACTCATTTCACATAAGGTCACATTGAGTAAATGTGTTAAAGCATTAAACATGTTTAATTAAACTACTTTTTGTTCTGCAATGGAATGTAATTTATAAATAACTTTTATAAATAAGGTTTAAAAAAAATTCTAAAATTACTTTTAAAAACATTATTATTGGTGACAGTTCTTTGGATGCCGCTCCAAGAAAGTTACTACTATAACTTTCCCATGCTTGAGAGTGGCAATCTCTTATGTTGCAGCCTCATTAAATGGACCCCGTCTTTGCCCAGTGAAGCTAAGCAGGGCTGAGCCTGGTTAGTACCTGGATGGGAGACCTCCTGGAAAAACTAGGTTGCTGCTAGGGTGCTTACCCTGTGGTCTGTGTGGGTCCTAACACCCCCGTATAGTGATGGGGACATTATACTGTCAAAAAGCACTGTCCTTCGGATGAGACATTACACCGAGGTCATGACTCTCTGTGGTTGTAAAAAATCCCAGGATGTCCTTCGAAAAGAGTATAGGGGTGTAACCCCAACATCCTGGCCAAATTTGCCCATTGGCCTCTGTCCATCATGGCCTCCTAATCATCCCCATATATACTGATTGGCTTCATCACTCTGTCTCCTCTCCACCAATAAGCTGGTGTGTGGTGGGCGTTCTGGCGCAATATGGCTGCCATCGCATTAACCAGGTAGATGCTGCACATTGATGGTGGTTGAGGAGATTCCCCCTTCCATATGTAAAGTGTTTTGAGTACCCAGAAAAGCACTAGTATTTGTGAACAAAGTGAAAATATCAGCATAAAAATTTTGAAAAGTTGAATTATACAATGTCTTAGCATTTGATTTGTCACTCTGACAGCAGCACAAGGACACAAAGTTCACAAGTTAGATCAAAAGCTTATGAAGGTTTTTCATTCCTGTATAATATGAACTCACGTTCTCAATTATTTTTTTTAAAGAAGTCTCTCCAGTGCTCTCAAAGACTGCTTGTATAATCAGAAATCCAAAAAACAAAAATAGTGTGATATTATTACAATTTACAATAAAATTAAAATTTAAAATTTACATTTATTCCTGTGGCAGCAAAGCTGACTTCAGCACCATTATTCCAGTCTTCAGTGTCACATGATCCTTCAGAAATCATTCTAATATGCTGATTTACTGCTCAAGAAACATGTTATTATTATTATTATTATTATTATTATCAGTGTGAAAAACAATATGCTGTTTAATATTTTTGTGTAAACTAATACATTCTTTAGATTCTTTGATGAATAGAAAGTTCAGAAGAACAGCATTAACATTTTTACATTACATTTTGTGATGTAAAAGTTTTTACTGTCATTTTTAATCAAATTAACTCATTCTTGCTGAATAAGTCTTAATTTCCCTCTTTAAAGAAAAGCGTCCAAAAAGTTCCAAGAAACATTCACACACACACACACACACACACACACACACACACACACACACACACACACACACATTTTAAATTTACAAACTTTTGTAGATGTAATCGATTTGACAGCACTAATATTTTCTCTTTTTTTGTTCTAATTTGAATTTTTATTGCATTGTAAATAGAATGATAGCTGTCAGCAACAAGAGGCTTTTTGTTATTTGTGTTGCTCTTTACACCTTTTGTGCTTAAGTGCAGTAGTTTCAATTTGAGCCATTCACATGCTACAGGCTTTTGGTTTGTTTAGGATGTTTAGGTTAATATTCATTCAAACCTCCAAATGAATCAAAAGCAACATTGTCTCTTCTGCAGGAATACCGAAGGTCTGGTAAGTGCAGAGCAGGTGTTGAGAGGACTTGGACTAGACCCGTCTCCTGAAGACTGTGTGGCCACACAGCGGGTGTGTCAGATTGTGTCTACACGTGCGGCCCATCTCTGTGCTGCCTCGCTGGCGGCTGTGCTACGGCAGATACGAGACAACAAAGCCGCAGAGAAATTGCGCACCACTATCGGCGTTGATGGATCGGTCTACAAAAACCACCCACAGTGAGTCTATTGTCAGTACTGGTGTGCGCTTGTTGTGGTACCAAATGATTACCTTGTAGGTGGTAAATGTGTAAATGCATTTTATTAAAGCTCTTGAGGCACAAAATACAACTCGCTCACCAGTGCTGTAATTAAAATTAGTGTTTGCCGTGTTTAACAGTGAAGGAGAAGGAATGAGACCGAGAAAGACAGTTACAAGTGGCATTGCACTAGCCAACTCAAAACAGCTCTCTTTTGGGAGGGTTTGTCACACTTACCAATAGGAGTTGCACTGACTAATCAACTAGTCAACTTTAATGCTCTGCCGTGACGCTTTAAGCATAGAGGGCGCAACAGGATAAAGTCCACATTTGCACTCCATATCCAACAGTTACTGACAAATAAATGCATACTCCAATAGCGCTCCACAAGATATGTTTGATTATACCATCTGGATTCTCAATATTGATCGGATGAATGCTTGTTTTAAACCGCTTACTGTACACATAAGTTAATCTCCATTCTAAACTGCGCTGCTACATTACGCTCGCACAGAGACAGTAGCGCGCAGATCGTGCCTGCTCACAGAATCATTCAGTAGTGCACAAATGTATTGTCAACACTGTTCTGTGATTTATCATTAAAATAGCTTAGAAACCCACAGCTTCACTAGAGAGAAGCTGCCAGGTAGAATTAATTTACACAACTCGCTCTCTCACTATGCATTTATATAAATGTAATGTTTACTGTGCTACATTATCTGTATCTGATTTAGAACGAGCAGAAATCTGTGAGAAATATAACGACCCAAAGACAAAAGAACTGATTAAAAATAAGCTGTCATGTAGGAGAAATATTTTTGGGCAGCGTCATGTCAGCTGTGCACAAGGCAACCTCAGCTCGAGGTTCACACTTAGGGCTCGTTTACACAGAACGCATTGAACTGATTTGAACTTGAGCGCCACGTTATTAGAATGCCATATCATGCGCGAGACGCTGCATAAGATGCAAGACATGAGACGCAACGGACGTGAATCTGTCTATAGCGTGTTTACACAGAAAAACAATGGAAAAGTAGCGCATTGGAATGGAAAGTTGCATTCTGTGTGAACAGCCCCTTATTCATTAATGACATCATCGTCGACTCTACTTTAATCACATAAATGTCAACTTTAAAAAATCTGAAGTTGTTCAACCTCTACTTACCAACTGTTTTTCCTGAAATCTGGCCTTTGACTGAGTCTGTTTTTTTTTTTTTTTTTCTCCCCTACTGTGACCTGATGGAGTTTTAGCTCCATGCCACAGTCTCCTTTGGCTTGCTCAGTTGGGGTTTAAAAGAAAATTAATATTTAGTAATATTATTGACATCACTGCACTGACACTGATTGAATGAAAACAAAATTTGAACTGAATTTAGCTGTCATACTGTCATACTCCCTGATTGAAGACTGATTAAAAAAAAGACAGACTAAACAACCTTTGTTGTTTCGCTTCCCTGTAATGGATAGACTGAAAAATAGACTGACCGCAATAGACTAATAAAAGAAGATTTACTCTCAAAAAACATAGATCGTTCTGTCCTTTAAGTGTTGTACAATGTCTGAGCAAAGCAGGTTCGTCAGTTAATTCATAAACTCATTGGTCACTACACAAGAGCCCATTTCACTAACTCTGTGATTCTACCTGGATGTTGTCAGAGAGTTTGGCAAGGCCATAAACGCAGCAGGGAGTTGAATTTCTGGGGGCTTTTAACAACCACCCACTGAGACGCAGCTGCATACATCGATTTCCTCTGATTCCTGCACGACTATGTAAATGAAGCGTATGACTGAAAAATGACTGAAAAATTAGCTGTTGATCTTTTAGTGAGTGCTGTGCAACAATATGGATAGACATTTTCCAGAAAAAAGTGAATTTTTATTGCTGTCTTGGAGTTTCATTTATTATTGTAATAACTTTCATTTTCAGTTTTTGTTGCTAATAAATAAATATATATCTACAGTATCTATCTATATCTATATATTAGGGCTGTCGAGCGATTAAAAATCTAATTAATTGCATGATGTGCCGATTAATTGATCACAAATTAATCGCACATCATATTTGGCTGAGAAATACTCCCAAACGATAATTTAAAGTCATTATTGTGTTAAATGAGAAAAGCATTACATAGACATTACAAAAATAAATATTTTATTTGATTTAACAAGAAGGAATTTATTACACACAAACTTTTAAGCTTAAAGTATAGTTCACATTTTACACATACTCGAGGGTCAGCGTACAGTGTGCGTCATGCGAATTTTGTCGTCAAAAGAGTATGTGTTTATCCACAAGGTGGCAGCTGTGCCCTGGGGGTGTTGATTTACAAGGTAGTCAAAGAAAAACTGCATAAACAGAACAGCGTACACTAGCATACACGTAAAAAAATGAAGTATAGCCAGGGCTTTCTGAATTGGTATTTAGGTATATTTACAGACCAAAACAGTTTGGTTACCAACAAAATATCTTCTTTTACTTTCCACAAAAGAAAGTCATACAGGTTTGAAATGACAAGAGGGTGAGTAAATGATGACAGAATTTTAATTTTAATTATCCCCAAAATATGATTTTTAAAAAAAAAATATTGTTAATGAAATGATACTCCAAATAAGAAACTAAAATTGGCAGTAGGTGGCAGTAAATGTCTAAATGAGTAAGTCGTTAGCTGCGTCGCATTTGAAGGCTGCATACCTCTTTGATGAGGTTTCATGTAAGAAAAGTAAGCTTTAGACACATTTTAAAAGCAAGCTTTATGAATTTAAAGCAATCTGCAAGCATCAACGTTAATTGGTTGTGCTATTTTAATCTGGCATACCCAACTTGGGTTCACAGCTTTCATCATCCAGGGTGCTAACACGTGCATTCTTAGAAATGGTTCATGTTTGATCATTTCCTGAAGGTGTGGATGGCACTTTCAGAAATGACTATACATCTTTGTACATCAAGATGTGTCTGTGTTGATTGGCTGTGCACAACTGCCACCACATGCCAGTCATGTGCATTTTATTTTAGTATGTGTGGCATGACCTTAAGGGAACTGTTTTTTAAGGGAAAGTCAACAATAATGAGACTGAAATGAAGAAATAGTCAAGTTTCTACCTCCTACACTTATATCTACAATCAAAGTTATACAACTTAATTGATTTCAATGGGAGTGAGCGATCTATTTTTGCCAAGTTATACTGTGGCATGCACTTCCAGTGTATATTAGATGTTGCAGTTGAAATGGTTTTCTTTTACATCAAATGAAACATATAACATCATTTAGACTGTTTTCTGACATGGCCAATTTAAATATTCCTCTAGCGATCTATCTTCATTCCAGTCTTGCTTCAAGTTCAAGGGGTTATTGAGTAACTACTTGACAGTAAGAAATGATGTTTTACCTGGATGTATGCATAATTTTAAATACAGCTGCTGCAATAGCAAGGGATTGTCCTTCAATAATTCAGATCAACTTTTCTGTCCCCTAGACTGACTCAATATAGTTTTAAATGGCGGATAGTAGCTTTAATCTTTTTTGTGAAAATGTTATGTTTTGCCAGAATTTCTTTATTTTATAATTTATCAGACTTTTTAACATATTCTTACATATTTTATCTTATTTTATTTTACTTTAAAAGTCTAGTGCTTATCCAACTTTTTGATGAGTCAAATGCTATTCCCATCACACACAATGTCAAAAACATTATTCCAAAATCCACTTGAAGTTTGATCAAGACCATGTTAAATGTTTTTTATGTTCATTTTTTTGAGTTCATATATAATTTGTATAACTGAAGATTGAAGAATCACCAAACTACAATTTGGAATCTTAAAGTAGTTGTTCTTAGACCTTTTAAATGTACTCTCTACCATACAACTTACTATTTTATTATGAATTGTTATTTTTTTCTATGCCCCATCTTGTGCATCTTTCACCTTTTCTTCCTTTTCCTTCTTTCTTTGCTTTTAAACTCTCTTCTCTCTCTTACACACACACACACTCTTTTGCTCTGTGGCTTTTTCTGGTAGATTTGCCCGGCGACTGAATAAAATGGTTCGATCATTGGTGCCCGACTGCGACGTGCGTTTCATGCGCTCTGAAGATGGCAGCGGCAAGGGGGCTGCCATGGTTACAGCTGTAGCATACCGGCTGGCAAAGCAGCATGCAGAACGTCAGCGTATCCTGGACACCCTACGCCTCAATCGGGATCAACTCCTGGAGGTGAAGAAAAGGATGGAGAAGGAGATGAACCAAGGTCTGGCTAAAAAAACACACTCTGTGGCCACTGTTAAAATGCTGCCCACCTTTGTGCGCGCCACACCGGATGGAACAGGTTAGAGTGAGAAACACAGAATTTTCATTTTGGGATGAACTAAAAGTTGTCAATTTTCATTTATTCACCCTTGTGTTCCAAAACCTTTTTTTGTGTGTGTGTGTATGAAAGCAAAATTATTATTATTATTATTTTATAAAATAAAAAAATAAAAAAACTTACAACAATTCACACAACAATTCATAGTGAGCACATCTGTCGAGCTCCAAAATGAACATAAAGCACAATAAAAAAACAATAATTGTGCTCCAAATGACTGGTATATATATATATATATATATATATTCCAAGTATACTGAAAAGATAGCTAAGTGTGAAGAACAGACTGGAATGTACTGTAAGTCGCTGTATGTTCTGTAAGTAGGAGTTAAAAATTGTTTGACGTTATTGACACCAAAATAGCATTGTTTTTTTTATTTATTTGTTGTGCATTTTATTGATTTGTTTTACATTTTACTTGCTGATTTATTTATTTTGCATTTTAATTCTTGATTTATTTGTTTTGCATTTTACTTATTTATTGATTTGTTTTGAATTTTGTGTTGCACTTTACTTATTATTTTATTTCTAATCTGGACATTTATGCGACTACATACAAGCTCTGGTGGATTTGTTGCTTTGTTTTCTCCATCCTCTTTGAAACCCTTAGACAGATGTTGCCACTATGAACTGTTCTATGAAAACAGCTGCAAAAATGTATTCTTGTGTGCTCATGGAATAAATAACAGTAACAACTTTGAAGATCTGATCACAAATAAGAATGTATTGCATGCAAAATAAGATGTCATTCTATCTTGCTCAAGAATCAAAGAGAATTTGGAGGGAAAGTGTTTGAATATAAATCGTAACTGTGCGTAATAGGCGTGATTCTGAATAGTCGATGATTCGATGTTTCGATAGGAGGAGCCTGATTCGACTACCAATCTCAAAGTTGAATCTTCGCAGAGGTGTTATGAAACGAGATATGGGGGTGCTCAATATCTGATTTCACATAGACGTACCGGTTCTCTCCCAATAGGTTAATATAGATAATGCTATGAATAAAAATGTGAACAGAAAGAAACTTTTAATAAATAATTTTAATGTGCGGGAATAAATCCAACCACCCCTGTTTAAATCTTTTAACAATGTCTGGGATAAGAAAATCTAAAGTGTAGAATTGGATGCACTTTGAAATGGTAAAAGATGATCCAAAAAACATATATGCAAGTTGTGCCAACAGCTCATGTACTACCGCTCAACAACAACAAACACTGCGGCGCGCTTCTGCCGGCAAACGTTAACGAGCTGACTAGCGCGCTATTTGAAAAGACTCAAACGGACACAGGCAGATCACGTGAAAGACTGGATTTTTTTCTGTCAATCGTGTAGGGTACAAGTGATTTCAAAACATTTCAGCCGGCTCTAATTTAATTTTTGGATGCTGTGAATGTTTAGCTAAAAGGACTGCTACTCCAGTTTAGCGTTTATTGTCTCTGCAGTTAAAAAGACAAAGTTGACAATTCTGGCTATACTTTCGTTATTTTAATTTAAATTTTTTATTTTTTATTAATCACTCTGGGTTATCTAATTCAATTTGTGGCTTGTGTTTTGGTGTTCCCCTGCACTTGAGGCATTTTGCAGTTGTGACTTGATTATGACTATTTCATTTTTTTAATTATTTTTATTTATTAGAACGGTATATTCTGTTCTAATTCAGTTCTGTAAATTAATTTTTTATTGTTTTTTGGTGCATCGATGTTGCGCTGTAGAGTTAAAGCTTGCTCGCACAGGCAATTTAGCCAATTTAATTTGCCGACATGTGAAATGCATATCTATCTGCAGTGTGGCCTTTCTGCAGGTATTTATATATATATTTTTAAGGTTTATTGATAAAAAATTTGGGGTTAGGTTAGGGTTCAAGGTTAGGGTTATGGTTATGGTTAGGCACAGAACTTTCCATTCCCATTGTCACTTTTATGGAATTGCACTTTCACGCTAATTTGCCCTGTTCAGTAAATCTGGCCCCTTATTGTGGTCTCAGACTTTTGAAAGTCCTTATCAGTGTGCTGATACAGCTAAAATGCAAGTGAGATGGAGTGACAAAGGAGAACTGTGACTAATCGTAATATAAGACAAAAAGTGAATTGACCAATGCAAAAAATAGATAAACTGGACTGTATGTAATACCATCACTGGTTTGAGATACAAATCAATTACCCCTCCATATCTGCTCCGTACCACCTCTGTAATTGGACTGTACCAAAAACCTCTGAGCCTAGCTGAAAAAGTTGATTGGTGTGTGGGTGTGCATCTGAACAAGATGGTGTGTGCTCTATCTCGTGTGTATGAGTCACACGGTCTCTGAATCTATTGTGCATGCTCTACAGAGCGTGGTGACTTCTTGGCACTGGATCTGGGCGGCACAAACTTCAGGGTGCTCTTGGTGCGTGTTCGAAGTGGGAAACGACGGAGTGTGGAGATGCATAATAAGATCTACACCATCCCCCAAGACATTATGCAGGGCACTGGCGAGGAGGTATGCCCACCAATTATATTCCACTTCATTAAAGCCCATTCAAGATGTGAATTAGGTACATGGTGGATTCCTTTCATTTGCAAGATGATGACATTGCAGTGAAAAAATAATGCAAGTTGGTTTTCTTTTTTGGATTTTCTCAACTGAGCTGCTGAATTGAAATGAAAGGGACTCTAATACAAGATACTATTGTGTGTCTTGGATTGCAAGTCAAGCACACTAGAAGTACTGTGCACCTAATAAAGATATCCCTGTTTTTGAACCTGAAAAACACTCACCTATTTGCAATTTATTTGAAAGTGGTCACCGGATAGCACTTGAGCAGTACTATTCAGCTTCCAGCTGCATACATAGTTGTGTATTGTAGGATGGAACTGCACATCCAGACACTTGTTGCAGCGTAACCTGTTCTCTTGTACTCACTTGATTTCCAGTTTCATATTGACATGACATGAATGGAAGTTGTTGTGACAATTACATGTGATAGATAATGGACTTGTGCATGAATGATCCTTTGTCTTCACCTACGTGTGTGTGTGTGTGTGTGTGTGTGTGTGTGAATGGTTATCTGCAGTTGTTCGATCACATAGTGCACTGTATAGCTGACTTCTTGGAGTATATGGGTATGAAGGGGGCATCCCTGCCTCTTGGTTTCACCTTCTCGTTTCCCTGCCATCAGACCCGACTGGACCAGGCAAGTCCACACATACACACATATAGATACGTGTCTGTCCAGCTATCCAAATGAGGACAAACCACAGGCCCTGTTTACACCTGGTATTAAGATGCGTTTTGGTCGATTGGATCACAAGTAGATGAGGGAGACACATACCCGTTTGTCTACTTTCAACCACTCCTGTCTTCCAGGGGAGTGTCTATGGGTGGGTAAAAGAATGGGTTTTTTTAGATCTTTCGATCTAACGTTAAAAAAAAAGCTTACACATTTTACATATGAGTGGAGACAATGGAAAAACATACGGAGGAGCATCAGCTTTGTTTCTGCTCTGACAGCCGCAAGACCATTGTGCTTGATACGTTTTTCATCTTCAAACCAAACTTGGGTCTTCAGCCCGACAAAGTTTAAATCCCACCTGGCTACACTGCAAAAAATGCTGTTCTTACTTAGAATTTTTGTCTTGTTTCTAGTCAAAATATCTTAAACTTCTTAAAGATTGATATAAGATTATTTTGCTTACCCCACTGGCAGATTATTTTGCTTGTTTTAAGGAAAAACTCACTTAATTTTGACTTATTTTTCCTAAAAACAAGAAAATAATTTTTACTTGTGAAGAAAATGCTTCTTGATCTAAGAATTTTTAGATATTTAAACTGTAAACAAGACAAAAATTCTAAGTAAGAACAGCATTTTTTGCAGTGTAGTGCGCTTCCCATAATGTTTACACATTAGGTCAGTAGGCGGAGAGTAGGCAGTCTTTTGTAACTGTTCGAACGCATTCGACCACATGAGCGTCTACACTACAAAAGCAATCCGGTCAAATGCGTTTTTGACTACCTCTGGAAGTGGTCAAAAGTGGACAAGCTCAAAACTTTTTACACCCTGTTTACACCTGTATTTAGCATTGTCCACTTGTGATCCGATTGACCAAAATCAGGTGTAAAGAGGGCCGTAGACTTCTTTTGTTTTTAAATAAAGTTAAAATAAAGCATTTTTGAATATTGAAAAGTGTGCTTTTACAAATAAGGTACTTAAACCCTAAAAATTATGAACATATATATATATATATATTCCAAATTTGTTTCCAAAGATGATGTCCCCAAAATGAGGTTTTTGTCAGATTTAGCTAACGTCTGGTTGTACTTTTTTGAACTTTTAGAAAGACTCTCTCAAAAAAATGTGTCTATAGTGTTGTCCTGTGTCCACTATATTCTCATATCTATTCCTCACAGGGTGTCCTGATAAAGTGGACGAAAGGTTTCAAGGCCTCTGGGTGTGAGGGCGAGGATGTGGCCACACTGCTGAAAGACGCCATCCATCGCAGTGAGGTCAGCACTATCACTCACCATTGGCACTCCACTGCTGCTAGCACTGAAGTGCTGCGAAAGCAATTTCTGAAATTTCCCACAATTACCCTGCCTTTTATAGCAAGATGTAATTAGTAGATGTTCAATCAGACGAATCGTGTCCTGAAAGACAGTGATGGTGGATTTGCTCTTCCTTGCTGGTAATACCTCCCTCTCTGTGTCTGTTGTTTGTTCCTTAAAGGAATTTGACTTGGATGTGGTTGCTGTGGTGAATGACACAGTGGGGACGATGATGACGTGTGGGTACGAGGACCCACAATGTGAAGTTGGACTTATTGTCGGTGGGTGTGATCTCTTGGCCTATGTGCCTTTGATTAGCTTGTTTTTTTGTAGATGACTTTCATGTTGCATAAGTTTTAGTGATTGTCTAGTTGACTTAATGAGTATTTGAACAACTAAGTCTTAATTCAAATATGCATTAGATAATGAAATGTAAAAATAAGATAGCATGCTGTACAAATTATGCATTTTGCAGAACCCAATAAATATCTTATTTAGCCATTTTTGCAATTAGCTTAAGGGGGAACTATTATGTTCCTTTTTACAAATGTAAAATAAGTCTCTAATGTCACCATAGTGTGTATGTGGAGTTTTAACTCAATGCCCCACAGATTATTTATAGCATGTTAAATCTGCCACTTTTTGGGGTGAGCAAGAATTCACTATTTTTGTGTGTGTCCCTTTAAATGCAAATAAGCTGGTGCTCCGGGCCATACCGGCAACAACAAAACAGGACAATCTCACGCACTAAAAATGTCTGAAATTGTCAGTAGTGGTGTTCAGCCTTATGTTTCAGAATCAACCTTTGTGAAAATCCAGCATTGTAAATGCCCTCATTTGTGAAGCAGTCCAGCGCAAAATGATTGGCGCAAACATATAAGACTTTACTGATTTTCTTCTGGACATTTCCTTTTAAAAATAAATTCAACAACGATGTCCTCAGTGACTGAGATGGCGGGAGTCTATGGAGACTCTTATGTTCAAAAAATTTCAGATTTTACCGTTATAGGCTGGTTGTTCTCACATACTGCAGACACATTACACGTGTTTCTTTCTTCATCCTGTAGGCACAGGGACTAACGCATGCTACATGGAGGAGATGTCAAACGTTGAGCTGGTGGATGGAGATGAGGGCCGTATGTGCGTGAACATGGAGTGGGGAGCGTTTGGGGACAATGGAGAGCTGGATGACATTTGCACAGAGTTTGATCGAGCTGTGGATGACCAGTCCACTTACCCTGGGAAACAGCGGTGAGAGTTCAAAACTGGATCCTTCATGCAATGTTGTCAACTTCCCATTAGAGAAATGTTGCCATATCTAATGGGGTTTCAGATTTGAGGTCTAGTATGGTGCACCTTGTATGAAATCCTGCTGTTTGAATCACCCCAGACTTGCACTGGCTTCCGGTCATACATGGAATAGATTTTTTTTAAGTGCTATTACTTATTTATAGATGACGCAATAAAAAATACATTATGGATATGCTTGCAGAATTTAAACCTAATGGATCTCTTAGATCATTCGATTTAGGTCAGCTTAGTGCAGTGCCTAGGGTTCATTTTAAACATGATGAAACAGCGTTTAGCTACTAAACTGCCTGCAGCTGGAACCAACTTCAAGAGGATCTCAGATGTCATTGTCCCAAAAGTAGTCAGATTCAAGTCTAAATTGAAAACGCATGGATAAACATATATGTATGTGTTACGTTCCTCCCAGTCTAGGATAGGGGAAGCAACATTAAAGATAACGATAACTAAAGCATTAACATAAAAGCTAAACTTGGCTCCAAAAGTTACATGTCAAAACACAAGAAGTGTTGTCCTGTTGCATTATTTAGCTTCTGTTGGGATTCATTTTGCAGACAGGTGGCCATACATTAACCTGCCAAACGTCCTGATAAACTCAGTATTTTTCCAGTGGTAATAGCTAGCTGTCTGACCCGAGGCAGCCAGCAATGTAGCCCCAAACCATAATGGCTTCTCCATCATACTTTAGAGATGCAATGAGGTATGATGTTGATTTGCTCTGACTGTTTTCTGCACAAACACAGAGCTTGTTGTATTTGTAGTACTGAACAACTAAACTTTGGATTTTATTTTTAATGTTACTGGAAGAAGTCTATTATGCTCCCCAAGGCTCTTGCATTGTCAATACAAGATCTTGACCAAAACTGTATGCCTTTCTCGATGGAAATAACATCACAACATTTATTTCTTGTATTGACAATGCAAGAGTGCTTCATGCTTCTTCCCAACCATTCTTTCACAATTTGAGCCTGATGAATCTTGACATTGTCATCCTGGTATATGGCCATGATGTGTCAACATGGTTGTTTAAGAAATGAAAAGCTACACAGTCATCATTTAGGGTTAGAAGAACTGTTGCCAAACATAACATGCTTGAAACATCATAATCACTGCAAAAATGATCCAATCATAGAATCTTAAGCATTTGCCTATTTAAATCCAAACAGCAACCCTTTTTGTTTTTGACCAGGCAATTTGTGTGTGTGTGTATATATATATATATATATATATATATATATATATATATATATATATATATATATATATATATATATATATATATATATTTATATATATATATATATATATATATATTTATATATACACAGTTGCAGAAAAAAGTGTATGAACCTTTGGATTTAACATGTTTTTCTGCGTGAACTGTTCATAAAATTTGATATGATCTTCATCAAAGAAGATCATATCTTTCGCAGCATCTTGTGCATGACGCGGCACCAAAACGCGGCGCTCAAGTTAAAATGAGTTTTTCAAACACGCCTCTAGAAAAACAGATACCTCAACAGGCCATATCTGACTGCTAAATCTGTGTCTTTGTTCATATGGACATCTGACAATAGCGTGCACCCATACTTTACTGAGAAAAACTGTAGATGGAAAATCTCCATATAAGTGCCTTTTGTGCATTTGAAACTTATTTTGCAGTTTTTGTTAGCAAAGGTTTATTAAAAAAGTTAAGTTTATTGTCATTTGAAAGTGTGTAGGCCTACTTGCATTATTATGCTGTTATATTATGATTATATATTCAGTGGCATAAAATGTTCTTAAAATGACTAAAATCACATATCGCAATTATTTCTGGGGAAATATATCGCACAACAAAAAGTAGTTATCGTGACAGGCCAGTCTGAAATTGGTTGTTTGTCATGTGTTTTAATGCATCTTACTTTCCAAAGGCATAACATACTTTAAGTATTATGATGTATTATAACTGTGGTTCAAATTATTCATGAGAACGTACAGTGCAGTACATACAATAAGGTGCATTACAAGGCATAATTAATGCAATAACAATACTTTTATAATGCATTATATATAAAGGTTTTAAGTAAAGTGTTATATATATATTCCAAAGTTCATATACTTTTTCCTGAAAATGCTGTATATACTTTTTTTTGTATTCTTTTTAATCCATTAAACTGTATGTCTTAACTTTTTCAAGGAACTTAAAAAACCTTATTTTTTTTCAGTCATCGTAGGTCATCTTCAAGTTAACCTATGGTCTTAAATCATTTTTTTTAATTTGGCACTGTATTTTTTTTTCTTGTATTTAAATTAATTGAATTCTTATTAATTCAATGTAATGTGTTATGTACTGACCTGCATAATAGTCTCTAAATATAAATGTCAGCTTTAGTCAAATGTGAGCATAATTTTTATCGTTTAATTTTGTTTTTCTACTTGAGCTCTAGATCATTATACTAAATTAGAATAGGGAAGCAAACTTAAATGCTCCCCCTCTTTGATTATTACATTTTCTTGTCAAAATACTGCAGGCTAATAATACTGCAAAATAAATGCAGGCTTGTGAAAGATTTTTTTTAGTAATGTACTTTTTTCTTTTTGGTCACTGTGGAACACTTTAAAGTAATGTTCCAGCTTCATTACCAGTTAAGCTCTATCAACAATGACATTGCCTTGCTACTGTACTTCCATTGTATGTTACACAAATATACACTATTTAAAATGTATAGCCACAATGTCTTAAATTAGATGCTATACGAGTTGCCATAGCTTACTAATCTTTTCTGTGCAAAGATATAATCCATCACATCAAACTTTTGCAACAATATGCATTACTGAGGGACAAGAAATAATTTCTTTCTGCCACTTTCAGGTATGAGAAGATGATCAGTGGGATGTATCTTGGAGAGATCGTCAGAAACGTTCTCTTGGACTTCACTGCCAAAGGGCTGCTTTTCCGTGGCAAACTTTCAGAGAGACTGAAAACTCGCAGTATTTTCGAGACCAAGTTCCTGTCGCAGATTGAAAGGTGTGTGAGAACAGCCTGGCAACAGACTGCATGTATGAATTTTTAACATTGGTGTCTGAGCCCCAGGGGCTTCTGTGTTCCTAAAGATTATATTCAAATTCTTAGCATGCTGATTATGTCCAATATTATTTGATGAGCCTAAGGTGCATGTATAATTAGATTGTAACGTAGTTTGTTGATACGGGAAGAAGGAGGCGGGAACCGGTGAACGTTCAACATAACTTTAATATGTAAAATAAACAAACAACAAAACGAAAGTAAATGCCAGCAGACCCTCACGGACGTCTGCCGGCGACACAAACATAATAAAACATAAAATAAAGTCCAGGCCTGGTCCTCTCTCGTCTTTCACTGTCGTCGCTCCTCCTCTGTTCGCCGGTTCCCGCCTCCTTCTTCCCATAAAAACAAACTACGTTACATAGATATGCTGTTTTCTTCTGAGAATGTTTGTCACAATATTACTCATTTAAATAAGGGGCGTGACATTTCTGAAACACCCTCAAAGTGGTTGACCAATAACAACACACTGGTCCAACCGACCAATCAGAAAGCTGCAATAATGTAAAATTCAACAAAATTCAATCGAACATTCAAGCATGAAAACCTGTTTTACTAGAGCCTTAATAGGCATAATAGGTACCCTTTAATCAACATAATTAATCTGGTTCTTTCTTACAGTGATCGTTTGGCACTGAGGCAGGTCCGTTCCATCCTGCAGCACTTGGGTTTGACCAGCAGTACATGCGACGACAGTATTCTTGTGAAGGAGGTTTGCAGTGTGGTGTCCAGACGGGCAGCCCAGTTGTGTGGAGCCGGTCTGGCGGCCGTGGTGGACAAGATACGGCAAAATCGTGGCCTCGAGCAACTCAGTATCACAGTAGGAGTGGACGGCACACTCTACAAACTCCACCCACAGTGAGTGGCCACACAGCAGGATGCTGGGATAAGAGCATAAGCGTGACTGTGAATCTCTTTTGCAGCTAATATTTGCCACTGATAATTTAGTTAAATTAGTGGCTTTCAAACTATGGGTTGACATTCTACTTGTAGCATGTAGGCTTTTGTGAGGGGCATACAGTAAAGGGAGGACAAAATTAGCTTATGTCAGAAAAGAAAAAGTGAATTATACCACAGTAGCCTGAAATGACAGTGTAAAATTGCCAGTGCACCCACAACGCTTGTTAATGTAGCAGAGGCGTTAAAGCTGAGCCATAAATCACTGGCGTTGTTAGACCTTATAGTATTTGCGAGGTCTTGAGCTTCCATCTTTTATCTCAGTCGCCCTTAAAACTGTGGTTAATCCTTAAAAATCTATGATGCTTTTGCAAATGCTGAAAATAGCTTCAGGGTTAAGCTATCCAAGGTTATTGTACTCTTTAGTAGTCGTTAAACTTTAAAACTCATTACATTTACATTACATAGTCAGTGGCAGACAATTTTTTTTTGCAAATCTGTCAAAGACACTTGATCTCTCATCCTTACACTCTTTTCCAGTGAAATCTCAAAATGGTAGTGCTCAATTATAATAACTTTCTATTAATCAAAGTATGCTGAAAAAATATATAACTGTTTCCACAAAATATTAAGCAGCACATCTGTTTTACATAGATAATAATAAGAATATTGATCTTGAGCACCAAATCATGTGACACAAGACTCGACTGAAGTGTAATGATGCTGAAAATTCAGCTTTGCATCACAGGAATAAAATACATTAAAATAGAAAACCGTTGAACATAACAAATCTTGCTGACCAATTCTTAAAGAGATAAACCAATTCTGTCCCTCCATTGAAAGCCTTAGTCACCCAAAACTCTGATGCTTCAAAATGTTCAAAAACAGAGCAAATAAAAGAGATACAATAGAACTATCCCTTTAAATAATTTGGTATCTTGTAGTTTCACTTAAAGTTACTGGCTAACTTGCTAAGAAAAGTTTTTACGAGCCAATGCTTAGGGTTAGTTCACCCAAAACTAATTTCATTTCATTTCATTAATTACTCACCCTGATGTTGTTCCACACCTGTAAGACCTTCGTTTACCTTCGGAACACAAATTAAGATATTTTTGATGAAATCTGAGAGGTTTTTATCTCCCATAGAAAGCAGCGTAATTACCGTTATTCAAGGTCCAGAAAAGTAGCGTTTCCAGGTTCTACGTCAGAACGCTGGCTCATTATTGGCCGGTTCCTGCGTCAGCATTACACGTATGTGTCATACTGCTCATGTATTACAGTATCGGCCAATACTGAGTTGGCGTTCTGACGTAGAACCTGGATGTAAACAGCGTAGCAGAAAGACGGGAGAGATGTTGTTTTGTTTTTGCACACAAAAAGTATTCTTGTCGCTTCATAACATTAAGGTTGAATCACTGTAGTCATGTTGACTATTTTAACAATGTCTTTAGTACTTTTTTGACCTTGAATGACGGTAATTATGTTGCCTTCTATGGGAGATTAAAAAAAAAAAACTCGGATTTCATCAAAAATATCTTAATTTGTGTTTTGAAGATGAACAAAGGTCTTACAGGTGTGGAACAACATGAGGGTGAGTAATTAATGACAGAATTTTCATTTTTGGGTGAACTAAGCCTTTAACATTTTGATGGAAGTGTCAATGACTGTATACTGTCAAGCTTTTAATCAAGTGACCCTAAAAAAACAGCCTAAACCTCCCTGAAGGAACATACTGTGCTTTTAAACATAGTTTAAAAAAAAAAAAAAAAAACACCCTTTACTGTCTTACTGTACTGAGAGTTATTTTAGAAAAGAAGTATTTTATAAATCAAAACTGACAAGATGCTGTTTTTGCTGAGAAAACAGTAATAAAAGTTAGGCACATTTGATGTGAAAATTTAATATGCAGAGCTTGCAGTGTGTCTTTTGTCCTTCAGAGACCCTTTTGATAGAAAAGACACTTTCATATTTAGTCTTTGACATGAAGTGAATTTGTGATGAGTTTTGATTTTGTCAAGCATATGTCCTGATTTGTCAGTTTCAACTTTATTCACATTTGCTTTTAGTCTGGGGAAAGAAAACAAATTAAAGGTGATTGGCTTTTAAAAAATGGGACAAGCTATTTGGTATACACTGCTTCAACTTTCTTTCAATCAGAATTATGCAAACAAGAAAAAGAAAACTGCTTGCCAAGCCATTCGATGCAGTTCAGTGCTATTGTTAGCTAAAACTTTTACTATTAAAATCATTTTTGTTAATTGATATAATATAATATAATATAATGTGCACAACTTATTAATACTTAAAAATAAAAAACTCAATAAAATCTGTTTGTTGAAGTACTAAAATGACTTAAACTTAAGGAAATACAAATCAAAGCTAAATATGAATATTTAAAAAGGATAACATAAGTACAAAACCGAATTTGTAAAATTGAAATGAAAACCAAAAATATAAAACTAAAAGCTAACTCAACATATTAGTAAATACTATAATAGTATATAAATAATGCTAAAATAACACTGGAAAATTAAGTTTTGAAAAAGTACAGTTTTTTTTTTTATGTACTATGCTCTGAGAAAACAAACAAACAAACAAAAAAAACAATAAATGCACAAAAGAGCAGATTTTGGTCACACTGATTTCCTCATTCAGATGTCCTGTTGTCTCCTCTTTTGTCTCATCAGCTTTGCCACTATCATGCGGGAGACCTTAAGAGACCTGGCGCCCAACTGTGAAGTTACTCTCGTCCAATCAGAAGATGGCAGCGGAAAAGGTGCCGCCCTCATCACAGCTGTGGCTTGTCGATTAAGAGATGCGGGAAAGTAGTGACTGAACGGAATAATATAAAGGGGAACAGAAAGAAAATTACGTACTGAGCTTCCAGATTTTTTTTTTTTTTCTTGTCTTTTTTCTGTGCAAAAATGTGACCTTACTGAAACAACACTCCTGTCTGTACAAGAATGTATTGTATTTATTTTTTTAGTTTAGGTCATTTATTGCAAGCGCTTTGAATGTGCCAGTGGGGGATTTGTTTGTAGAAGAGGGAAAATCTAACAACAGAAGAAAAACAAATAACTAGACTAGATCATCTTGCGGATATATATTTGTATTGTTACTGATTTGAAAAAAGCACAAAGAGATTTTATTCACCTTTTGACTTGTGAATGGTGTAATTTATGGTTGTACCTAACTAGAGTCCATGCATGTGATTAAAGGAATAATTCTAAGGAAGTAAGTGAGTTAACAGAATTGTTATTTTAT